>OVBE01010959.1:420-14546 GCA_900406425.1 Iberis pinnata
ATTTTCGATTTTGAGATGGATATCGATTTGAAATAAATCGGTATCTTAAACAAGTGTGCTAAAAATCCTATATAAAATATTATAACGGAAACCATATTATATGAAATATATATGAGTTCTACTTAATACAATTTGATGTACATATAGAAACCATAAAATTACGGTAAACACATTTTTTACAAAAAAAACCTAACAAATTCACGAACATAATTTGGACCGGACGGTGCTGCTGTCACAAAGTTTGTTGCCGGTTAAGATTTGATTTGACAAAATTAACTACTAGTTTATGGAGATCATGGAAACGAACAAAAACTTTATACATCCAACATTATAAACGTTTATACATTTAAAAAAAACAAATTTGTAACAAAAAAACTTTATGCATCCAACATTCATAAACGTTTATAACGTTAAGTGGCTGTGATATAAAAGACAAAACATCCTTGATATTTTACGTGTTAGGCCCAATTAAATAGCGAGTACAAACTTAATTACTTTCCGATCCCATTTATGAGCATAGTAAGTTGCCAAGTTATGTATATATATACTGCTTATGACAAGTGCTTTTTGGCCCAAGTCGGTACATCTTTCCAAGTTGAGGTTTAAACCATGTTATATAATTATTTTTTGGAAAGCAGATCTCTTTCACAAGAAATCGAACTCATAGATCTAGAATTGAATCCTAAAACTATACTGTAGAGAACATATCAGTATCGCAAAATAAATGGTCGAAACTACAGAGACCAATCATCACGACTTTCAGTTCAATTTCAAATAAAACTAAGACAAAAAAGATGGTTGTAACTGAATTAAAACAATAACTAAAATAAACGAAGATGAAATTAATAAAAAAAGCTTCAGACAATAGGGGATTTCACATGTACTCAGGTCTAAAAGCTCATGTTAACATGCATGATTTTACTTTGAAAATAGTTCTCAACATGAAAGAGAACAATAGAATAATCACCTCTCGAAGTATTAAACCCTATGTTTGAATTACTAAAGACAATCTCTCGCCGTATTTAGATAGTTCAATGAAACATTAAGTTCATAACCAATTGTTCATAAGCATTCAAGACAATACTCTCGCAAGCAAGAACACTTACTCATCTAGACTATATCAAATATCTAAGCCAAATCTCTTTGCGTTTATCAATCTTATATCATTGACCTATGTGATCAATCTAATTCAAGCATTAAGAAGAAGTCTAGACTAAGAATATAACAATTTCAATCATTTTTTAAACCCTAACATTTGTTGAATCTAGGGTCGCCGGTTTCCCTGGATTTGAGTTCGTATTTGATAAGGAGAGTTATAAGTACAAAGAGATGAAGCGTGTCGACAATCCCGACGCACTTAGATAGATTACATAGAAACTCAGGTCGTCAAATTTATATCTCTAATTTCTCTCTAAAGCTCTCTCTATCGTTAAAAGCCAACCCCCTCTTCATTAAGGTTTATCTTCTATTTATACCACTTCTGTCATCATTCGACTACGCATGACAGTTGGCTAGGCGTCCTGTTCATCTGGCGAGTCGGTCCATAGGTCACTGTTTGCCGAGCTATAGGGAGACTAGGTGCACTGTTCTATCAGCGGTCTCGCTTGCATTGTTGGTCCTGCTGGACGGGCCTTCGGCGTTGGGCTTCAAAGTCTGGCTTGGTCCTTTGGGCCTGGGGCGACGGGCCCATATCCTACAATAAGTCCCCCTGTTCGACTAGACCGATGTTTTTACGGGTTGTCGGACCTAATATGTCTTCTGACCCAATGGACCGAGCTGTTTTGCGAAGGGTATCGCTTTTCTAGAGACGTGTTTGGGATTGATGAGCTAGAATTCGTAACGGTTGACATCAATCTTGAGGTTAGTTAGATTTGATGAGAAGCTGGAATTTTCAGGTCATCCGTCTTGCTACCGGTTCGTCTTCCGGTCACTTCTCTTTTGGGCTCTTTGTCTCCCGGTCCAGCTTACCTGGGATGCTTTGACTCCTGGTTATACTTCTATATATGCCCCATGATCTCTTCATTTCCTTCACTTCGCATATTTGTTAAAGGTATTTTCTGCCCTCCCTTCTCTCTACTTTACGTCTCTACCTTGTTTTGGTTATATTTTCCATTCTCGTCGACGCAATGGCCTGTGACCTAATGGACCTCGACTTGGGTAGTGGTACTAGCGCCTCTAGAGACGCGTCATTGATCCGACAGACAGAATCTTCTGCAGGTGAGTATAAGATGCGTCCAATCTCCGCGTCCACCAGTTCTAGGCGTTATTCGCCTCATCTGTCCAACCAGGGTCTGATCCCACGACCATTACGTCATCTGACGACGCAAGAGCTAAAGAATCAATAAAGGAATCAGCAGGTCGTCAAGATCAGTTGACGTGTCGAGATCCCTCCACTCCAGAGTATCCTGTAGACACGATTCCTTTATCAGCAAGGCAAGGGAGCCAAGCCGTCAGCACGCAAGAGGATCCGGTCGATTTAGTCCCCTTTGCTGTGAGGTAGATAGTACTTTCGGAGAGGCGAGTCGGCACGCATGCTCCAAGGGGAATTCTTTCAAGTGGGGGCGCTGAGAGGGGCTCTTCGGCTCCCACCATTGAGTTGTTTATGCCTCGTCCGGATGGGGAAGGTTCATCTGAAACGCCGTCTGTAGAGGTCGACAGAATTACTGGAGTGGGAGCTTCTATCATGAATAAATCGCGACTTCTGAGGATGGCTAGGGAGTGCGGCTTTGACGACCCTAACTTGGTGTTTAGGGTCCCGGGTCCTAAGGAAAGACCATGGCACCCTCCGCAAGGTTACTTTGCCGTCTTCAAAGATTATTTTGTTGATGCCACCTTTAGTTCTCTCTTCCAAAGGTCTTTGTCTCGTATTGTGCGCGGTGACATATGGCTATTTCTTAGAATATGGTCGCGTCGTTTTGTACCTTGGTTGGGATGCTCGTTTTGGCCGCAAAAGTTGGTGTGGACGTTTGTGGGAGGTTCTTTGAAGATGCGACGTGAATCTGTCCTAGTCCCAGGGCGATCAACAAATTTAACTATCGGACGAGGTTCTTCTACGTCTCTTGGAAGAACCAGCACAAGGTCGTCGATGGGACGAAGAGGAAGATATAGGATTGGCAGCGTGGGTGGTTCTTCGTGAAGACCAATGAGGCTTCTGTCCCGTCATGCGCTTAAGACTATTCCATGAGATGGAATATGGAGATTGGTAGAGCCCCGTGTCGATTTTGTAGTTTCTTTGTTTTAATCTAATCGTTGTTTTTGTTTGTGCAGATCTCCCGCTTCCTATCAAGAAGTTTCATCCTGGTTTTTTTGACAATATCAGGAAGATGAAAGCGTTGGGGGTGAATTTGTGGGACTAGATTACTCATGCAAAGGTTAACAAGCATTGCCATCATTTTTCTCAAGGTAGGTCTCTTTAATGCGTCAACAGACGCGATATTCGTGGCGTCGTTGCTGACTATGTTTCTCTTTCAGTTGGTTGGGATCGTTGCCCCGTCGTTCGTTAAAAGACCATGTCAAGGAACTTTGTTGAAGAGCTCAGAGTTGCGGCCTTGAAGAAGCAAGCTGAAGTCGCTGCAGCGTTGTTGGGATCAATTAAAGTGTCTGTAACAGTTGAGGGGGGTCAGGCCACAACGGTTGAAGCGGCAACTAGAGCTTCAAAATCTGTCGAGGAAAAAGTAGCTGGGAAGCGAATTCTGGAATTCCCCACGAAGCGAAAGATGAGGGCACAAAAGAAGGCTTTCAACGTGAAGCTCGTCATCTTTAAACACGTGTTCGATCCTCCGATCGTACCTGTGAAGGCTGCTGACAATGGGGCTTAAGTGGATGAGCGCGCCTTCGTCCAGGTCCAAGAAGAGGAAGAGAGAAGGGATCTCGAGGATGGGGAAAAATATCTGGAGTTGGAAGTCGACGAAGCGGTCTTGGTTGGGAGAGCGAGTTATGTAGAGGATACCGATAAGGTTCCTTTTGATTTTCACTATGACAACATTCTCCTAATGCACGAGGATCGCGCTGCTTGTGGAAATTTGGTTCGTCAGCTGATTCCTCTTGGATCCTTCGGCGAGGGGGGAGCACAACGATAGGTCAAATGAACTGTTTGACAACTTTTTCGCGTCTTATATTAGAGTATGAGTCTGTGTTATCTTTATTTAACTTATATTGAGTCGCGCTAACTCATGTGTGTCGTGCAGACGGGGATGATGACAAACCACATGTTTAGGTGGTTTAAGCTGAAGGTGCGGTTGGCCCGCGAGGCGACTATTCGCATGAGAGACTATGAAGATAAGTTTTCCAAGTTGTATCAGGAGGAAAAGAAGAGGTCAAAGGACTTGGCAGACGTGGGGGCGAGGCTTGATGCGCAGGCGCAGGAAGGGAACGCATTAGCAGAAAGACTTAGCAGGTCCGTCGAGACGTCCCGAAGAGGTTTTTCAGCCTGTCGACGATCAAGGGTCATCGGTTCAGCTTGCTGGAGCTGATGATGCGGATGCTGAGCGCGGCGTTTAATGTTGTTTTTGTTTGTTAGTTTTTTTTATTATTTGTTGTACCTGTCGTGGCTTTGTATGAACCTTTTGTTTTAATGGAAATATTTGTTTCTGAATTCCGTCTTCTCATTATTGCTATAATTGCGATTTCATTTTCTTTTTGTTTCTTGGGGTCGACTCCACGGTTGTTTTGCAAAGTTGTGGCATAGGTGCAAGGTTGCATTAACCTCGATTTTTCTTGTGTATCCCAGGTTACCGAAGATCCTGCGAGTCTGGGTTTAGCTTATCAGGCGATCGCGGTACGCTGGGAAGTGCGATTCTATTGCTCGGCTTTTCTGGTGCAAGCATTATTTCTTAATTGTTCCTTATTCTCATAGTGAGCGTTTAGCTAGGACGTTACTACGAGCCTAGGCTCGGCTTTGTACTCTTTTATGAGGATCGCCTCAGCGAGTCTGGGCTTGGCTTTATTTTTTTTGTACGAGGGTCGTCACAGCGAGTCTGGGCTCGGCTTTAATTTTGTGTGGGAAGTCTGCAATGAAATGGATTTATATTGAATAAAGAAAGGTAACGAGGACGTCTATTCCTTATCAAACTAGTCCCCAGTAGAGTCGCCAATTGTTGAATCTAGGGTCGTCAATTCCCCTAGATTTGAGTTCGTATTTGATAAGAAGAGTTATAAGTACAAAGAGATGAAGCGCATTGACAATCCCGACGCACTTAGATAGATTACAGAGAAACTCAGGTCGTCAAATTTATCTCTCTAATTTCTGTCTAAAGCTCTCTCTATCGTTAAACCAACCCCTTCTTCGTTGAGGTCCATCTTCTATTTATACCATTTATGTCATCATTCGGTGAGTCGGTCCATAGGTCACTGTTCACCGAGCTATAGGGAGACTAGGTGCACTGTTCTGTCGGCGGTCTCGCTTGCATCGTCGGTCCTGCTGGACGGGCATTCGGCGTTGGGCTTCAAATTTTGGCTTGGTCCTTTGGGCCTGGGGCGACGGGCCTTTATCCTACAACATTCAATCCTGGTTTTCCTAGGAAACCCTAAAATCTAACTATGGAACGACTCAGACATTGACAAGCACACACTAATCAATATCAAAGAAGAACATATAATCATTAAACAAGAATATATATTGGTATAAATGAGGGTTTAGAGAAACTTCTCCAAAAATGTTATGTAATTCGTCTCCTTAGTAAAATTAGAATAGAATAAAGCGTTGAACAAATAAAATTAAGCCACAAGGCTTTTATAGTTCAAAATAATAAAATAGGAAAACTAGATAAGCTTGAGAACACATGTGTAAAATAAGAGAAATTCTACAAATTTCTCACAGGAGGCTGGATTGATCGGTGTAGTTCCAGGTTGATCGGTCTGGGTGCTTCAGGTCGGTCTAGATCAATAGGTCTGAGTTTTCTCATTTTTCCAGAGAGTTTGGATCGATCGGTCTAGCTTGAACCAATCGGTCTGGCTTGAACCAATCGGTCTGGCTTGGACCTGCTTCTTCTGCAAGCCAGCTTGACCAGTGTTCAGTAAAATCGCCATAACTTTTGATTGCACTGATGGATCGACTTCAAACCACTTCCATATGAAAGCTAACTCACGTGTCTAATTTTTGTCAAAATTCCAGCTTCATCCAACGGTATGAACATCCTCAAACGTTGGAAAACTTGTGACCTTTCTACCGAATTCTACATCTAAATATGCCAATTTGCTTTCAAAACGTCCCGAACACATAGAAACCTGTAAAACATACCAATTTTGCATAGAAAAGCCGAATAATATTGAATAGCAACCATAAACGCTTACTATAAAACGTTAAAACCGAGTAATATCTCATTTATGATCATAACAAGTTGCTAAGTTATATATATATGTTTACGACAAGAGAGTTTTGGGCCGAAGTATGGACATTTTTACAAAACCATGTTATATAATTTTTTTTGGAGAGCATATACCTTTTACAAGGAATCGAATCCAGAAGCACAACATCACCAACGACAGGCCAACTCATCGTTGATTCCAACACTACATGAAAACACGCTATGACTGACGGATTAATCCGTCAATAGCCCGTCAAAAACAACTGTTTTTGATGGATTATCGACGGATCTAGTCCGACAGTCTTATGGCGTCAGTAATGATAATTCGTCAGTAATCTGTCGGTAATTACCTTTACTAATTACCGACAAACTATTGAGGATAATTACCGATAGATTTGTCCATCAATAAACATCCGTCAAAAGTCCGTCAGTAATAATATTAGTGACAGATTAGTGACGGATTTTGGATAATTATTTTAAAAATACATTTTTAATTGTTTATTGATTTAAATATATATTTATTAAATTATAATTTATTAATAATGAAAATATTTTAATAAAATTAAAATATTAATAAAATTTCAAATAAAATTACAAATTATATAAATATAATTGTTTTTAATTAAAAAAATAAAAAGTAACAACAAAAACTATTGTTGACCGAGCCCCAATATCGCGTCCATCGTCTTTTGCATCTTTGCCACCCGGCTTTGATCCTCTTGCCGCGCTGCCATCATATCTTCCACCATCTTTTTCAGGGTCTCTACTTCAGCATCTTTCCTCCACATCTCCCCGTCCCTAATAGGATTCATCACCGCTCGGGATCCTAGTAAACAATATTGGGCCATATTCCCAAGTCTGAACACGCGCCCCTTTGACTTCTTCGTTGTCTGAGAAAACCCAAATAAAAGTGTTAGAAATAGATATAATGAAACATTATAAAATAACTTATAATAAAACTTACCTCGGTGACGATCTCCTACTGCGTCTCGAGCGGGAATATCTTCACCTTCCGGTGTCTGATGAGTCACCCTCATCTCCTCCATAATCTTCTTGGACGTCTCAACCACCTCCTTAGCTACAGGATCATGAAGTTGTTCCATCTTTTTGTTGGTATGAATACCCTCCATAAACTCGAT
The DNA here is from genome assembly GCA_900406425.1 of Iberis pinnata. Taxonomy (NCBI): domain Eukaryota; kingdom Viridiplantae; phylum Streptophyta; class Magnoliopsida; order Brassicales; family Brassicaceae; genus Iberis; species Iberis pinnata. Next base: position 7,865 of record OVBE01010959.1, read on the forward strand.
TCGGATCGCTCGCGGTCATTTTTTACTAAACTGCTTAAATGTTTAAAATTATTAGTTAGATCTAGATTTAATTAAAATATTAAATTAAAAATTTCAAATGTGTATTCATTCTAGCTCTTAATCACCCAAGTATATGAAACTATGCTTTCTTTTTTCTCATTATCAATCGATTTGGAAAAAGATTGATCAAAAACAAGGTCAATAAAAAAAATATATATAAAAAAATCGAGATGCGTATAAATGAATCAATTGATTGGTGAATAAAAATCAAGGGTATCTAACTATGATGGTAAATGAATCGAAGTTTGAGGTAATAAATAGTAAATATTTGAGTTCAGATACTATACTAGAATTAGTGAAATAACTTTTTTTCCACTATGTTTAAATCATGTAAAAAACGTGTATATATTATTGCTAATTTGCTATTAACAGTATCACTACCTATCTCTAACTAATTAATCTATACAATGAATTTGTACATCCATATTGTCTATGTACATTTTTAGGCAAAAAAAAAAAAAAACAAAGAATAATAAAACACAATGGCCGCTCTTGTTTTGACTTATAGATATATATATAAAGTTGTCTCGCTTTTATATGTTAATAAACTAGGAAAATACTGATAAAGACACTTTTTAATTTGTTTACTGTCTTGAAAAATACACTATTATAATTAAACCTTATTAACGAACATATATTATAAAGAAATGGCTAGAAGTAGCATCACAAATCTTGATTGAGATTTTTTTCTCGTTGTCTCAGCATCTTCATTATTTATGCGAATATATATATAGAGAGAGACTTGTTACCACATTTGTAGGCCAATAAGAACGAATCTACGAAGTATATTCTATAAATATAACAAGAAAATTCACATAGTGCGACTACATGACTAATCCAAATTAGGTATATTAAATATACTGATAGATCGTGACAAAAATAAAAATAAAAATAAATACTGGTAGATAATTGCGGACAAAAAACAATAAATAATACAGAACTAGTCGTTATGATAGTGATAGTAATAGTAATAAATGTTTCTCGGCTTTTTTTTTTTCTGTGTTAAATAAATATCTCCCTCTCTCTCTTTAGACATTAAGCTATATAAAAAAGCTTATCTCTCTCGGATTGTATCTTCTTATAGATCTAATTATTGAATCGATCGAGACTATGCAAAAGATGGGTACGACTAAATTGCAAGATCCACTTTTAAACATTGAAGATAATGTTACGACGATCCTCACTGATAAATTGATATGGCGTGAATCTGACATCAATAAAAGTAAGTATTTGGATTGTGGTTGCATTGTGTTTGTCTTTGTTGTTCTTGTTGGTATCCGGTTATGGTATGCTTTTTCCGTTTCTAAAACTCAGAAATTAGAAAAAAAATATAGCAAACGAATATTAGGGAGTTTGTTTCTATCTTGATTAGGTTTCTAGCAAAAAAAATAAAAATTATATATATATATATATATATATATATGTTAATTTAAAGGATTTTCATGAACTAATACCGAACTTTTAGTTGCTTTAGATTTTTTTAATTCTAAAATTCGATTCTGTTACGGCTACGGTATATTTAGACATGAACTGAGAGTCGTTGGTTAAGCTCGGTTAAACCGGATTTGACTTCCTAATTTTGTAGATAAATCGAAGTCTTACGTAGTTCATAATTAAAGATAAAATTAAATACTGACTAAATCGAGTTTATTGTCATACTCTAGAAACGCTTTCAATTTTTTTCATATACTTTGATTCCAAGTAAACCGGAAATAAACCGGAAATCTTGTATGATTATCAGGTTTTCGATTCAGCAAGCAATTTCCCGGCGAGATTAAAAGCAATAACAAAGAGGCGGTTGTGACGTCGGAAAACGGCGTCGTAGCGACGGATCACGAGAAATGTTCAGAGGTCGGCGCCGAGGTTCTAGGACTGCTTGGAGGCACCGCCGTGGACGCTGCAGTGGCCGTTGCGTTTTGCTTAGGTGTGCTGAATCCGTCGTCGAGCGGAATCGGCGGTGGATCATTAATGATTGTCCGATCATCAGCTGACTCCATAGCTACTGCTTATGACATGAGAGAAACTGCACCATTGGCTGCTTCTAAGGTTCTACTCCATTCATTACTCTTTACTTACAAATACTAAAATTTTATTTCACCATTAATATAGGAGAAGTTTAAGTAAGACCTAAACACTTTTGAATGGTTCATAAGTTATAAATAAGAAGTCATAGTTAATAAGTTTTATATTGATCAATTTGTTAGAGTTTTAAAAATACTATATGCCCTCAATCATTTCAAAAAACCATTTAAAAGTTAATCTTTTAAAAAATATAAGTTCAAACTTTTTTATTTAGATTTACTAATTAGAGTTTATAATTTTTTGTTTTTTTTTTGTATGTAAAAGTGATATTTTTTGGGACATTCTCAAATATACCACAAAAGTTAAGTATATTCTAAAAATACCATACACTTCCAGAAGTTCCAAAAATACCACATTTTTTTCCAGTCCCTATATTAGGAACATTTAGTTAACAAAAAATATTGGGACATTCTTAAAAGTACCATAAAAAACAAGGTATATTTCAAAATTTAAAACTAGATTTTATATAAATTAAGCTTAGAAGTATAAAAGAAATAAAAAAACTTGAAACTTGAAGTACATAATTTATGAAAACTTTCAAAATAATTTGACAAAAAAAATCAATTGTGTGTGTCTATATATACACACACGTGTATTCCCTATTCATTTGATTTTATATCATATTTACATTTCTACAAAAAAAAAAATATAAACACAATATTGTGAGAGATTTTGAGCTAATAACAATTCAATATTTTCATGGTTTTCAATCATTATATGTTCATTTAATAACAAATTTGCACTCAAATCTAACACATCTTTTAATTCGTGGTAATATCTTAAATTTGTATAATATTAATCCATTTTGTTAGATTTATGAATTATCTATTTAAAATTAATTGATAACGAGAGAATTGGTTATCTTTTATATATCATTTTAGGTATTTTTGAAACTTTTGGGAGTGTGTGGTATTTTTGGAATTTAAACTTCTTTTGATGATATTTGAAGGAATTACTCTATTTTTTTTTTTTGAGAAAGATGTTAATATTTTTATATTATATTAATCCTGAATACATTAGATATAAAACTAGGTAAAACATCCCACTATATTGGTATAAAATGTCACTAAATAAGCTATATGCCAGTAACAATATTTATTACACGTAGTTATAAAAACTCTTTAGCAATCTGTAACTAAACTTTGTAATTTTTGTTTTATGAATTGTTAAAAAACGTTATAGGATATGTTTGAGAAGAGAGAGGAAGAGAGAATAGTAGGAGCATTGTCAATAGCAGTTCCAGGAGAAATAGCTGGACTTTACAAAGCATGGGAGAAACACGGTCGTGTCCCATGGAAAAAACTTGTCGAGCCAGCAATAAAGCTGGCTCGTGACGGTTTCATAGTTGGTCCACATCTAGAATTCGCCTTAAACAAGAACGAAGCTATGGTCAAGAATGATATTGGTTTAAGTAGTGTTTTTACTAGTAAAGGTGAACTACTAAAGAAAGGTGATATATGTTACAATCCGAAACTTGCTGAGACTTTACAAGCAGTTGCTGAGAAAGGAATGAAAGCATTTTACGAAGAAGATGTAGCTAAAAAGCTTATAAGCGATATGAGAGAGGCCGGAGGGATCATGACTATGGAAGATTTGTTGAGTTATGAAGTTAAAGTGACCGATGCGATGGTTGTTGATGATGTTATGGGATATACAATTCAAGGAATGTGGCCTCCGGCTTGTGGTACGACCGGTTTTGCAATGGTAAGGATAATAATTAGAGGATTCTCAAACTTACCACAAAAAACCTAGAATTAATAAAAAAATACCTTATATTTTTAATTTGTTTATAAAAAACCACAAATTTGAAATAACTTTTAAATTTAAACCTTAAACCCGTGAAAGTTGCCTTAATCTAGTGGCATTCATAAGTCCACATGAGACAGGTAGCACCACTCCACCCGAGATCGAATGCTTTATGCTCTTAATATGTTCTAAAAAATACCACAAAATCGTTTTTTTTTTCTTCAAAAATACCATAAATTTGAAATAACTTTAAAACTTCAAATTGAACTCTAAATCCCAAAATCAAATCTTATCCCCTTCAAACCTAAACCATAAATTCTATTTAATGAACTCAAACCCTAAAGTTTAAATTATAAACCTTTAAAATTCACTTTTTATGTTTGTGGTACTTTTGAAAAAAAAAAAAAAAATTAATAGTATTTTTGGAATTTTTGGGAGTGTGTGGTATTTTTAAAATTTGAAGTTTTTTTTGTGGTATTTCATGTAATTTCTCTAATAATTAACCTATTTGTATTTCGAATATCATATTTGTACGATTTATGATGAAAAGTTTCATGTATAGGTAATGAATGTATTGGAAAGATATAAGAAACTCAAGACTACTGATAAGAAACTCAATCTTCATAGAGTTACAGAAGTATTAAAACATATGCTTGCAGCTAGAATGGATCTTGGTGATCCTGCGTTTGTTAATGGAACTACTAGTATTGTGGAAAATCTGCTTTCTAGCTCTTATGCCGAAAGAATCCATTCGAAAATATCCGATAACACGACATTTCCACCAGAATATTACCTTAGCAGGTTAGTGATTTTGATTTAAAACCGAAGTGAGAATTTGGAGAGTATATGTATTTGTTGGTCTAAATTGTTTTGTTGACTAGATATGATCAGCTTGAGGATCAAGGGACGACTCACTTCTGTGTGGTGGATAAAGACCGAAACGCGGTGTCGATGACAACTACTATTAACTATGCGTTTGGATCAGGGTTTATGTCTCCTTCTACTGGAGTTATACTTAATGGTCAAATGGAGGATTTTGCAATACCATCATTGGTCTCTCCTAATAGTCTACCTCCAGCGCCTGCGAATTTCATTGCGCCTAAGAAGAGAGCTTTGTCTTCCATGATGCCTCTTATCATCACTAAGGTAAATTCATAGAAGTAGAATCGATATAAAACTCATACTTTGTTTTGTGTTAAGTTATAGAGAACCAAAACAAAGGTTGGAGCTTAGGTTTCTCAGTGAAACAGAGCAAAAACAGAGGAGTTTTTAGGTTCATTTTTAACATTATGAAACCAAACCAGAACAGAAAATTTTTGGGTTCACTAATGTCTAAATCAGATGTAGAAAATTACATGAGCTATACTTGTGTAAACCAAAAGTACCAAAATTGTAGTTAAATTAACTATTGTTAACCAGAACTTACTGAGTGGTTTGTGTTAGTGATGTTTTTGTGTAATGCAGTCAAACTAACTATTCTTATATAGCTTCTAACTCAAAACCAATTGAAAATAAAATTATATATTAAACTATGTTCATGTAAATTTATGATATGAGATATTATATCCCTAATAATATATTGTCGTTTATTCTGATAGGACACTGAGCTAGTCGGAGTAATTGGGGCGAGTGGGGGTCCTTATATATTTCCGGCTGTGATTCAAGTGTTTCTCAACCACTTTGTCTACAACATGAGTCCTCTAGAGGCTGTGCAAAGTCCAAGAGTTTACCCTAAGGTAAATGAATTTCAAAGACAACAACACACATAGTTTATGATGGATTTTGTTTGATCAAAAGAGATCTTTTACTTTCTTTTGCAGTTAAAACCAAACGTAGTGTTATATGAGGACATGAAAGTGTACAATGGAGATCAAGTTAAGCTTAAAGAAGAGACTCAAGAGTTTTTGAAGACGAAAGGACATGAACTAGTGATTACAAGTATTGGAGGCATTGTTCAGTTGATTGTCCAAAACAGAGTAGATGATTCTAAGACAGTTTTGACGGCAGTTAGTGATCTCCGGAAAGATGGGAAACCAGCAGTTTCTGTTGATGTTGTATAATTTATGTGTTTCTTCTATATTTAGCTAAAGTCTAAACATATGACACAACAATAATATTAATTACAAAATTGTTGATTGTCTAGATATAATGTTTTAATATACACTTCCTATCTATTTCAAAAAGATTTTAGTTTAATGTAAACGCACACCAATTAATATTTTTAATATTATGGGATTGTTGGGTTCTAAGAAATTGTTGGATTGTTTTTGTTCTGGGAAGATATTGTATCTTTGGCCTAAATCGGGCTCTATTACAATTAATGAAATAAACTATTGAATTTTTTTTTTAACTACATAATTTTATACAATTTTTCTTGTTTTGATAAAAATTCCATTAACTAAAACCGGTTTTACCAATAAATTTTTTTTTGCATAATATGAAAAGTTATAAAAAGGAATTTTAATTGTTTTTTTTGCATAGATCAACAATATTTTTGAAACAAGTTTTTTTTTCTCTAAAACTACAATCTTCTTGAAATAGAGAATATATATTCATCTGTTACAACACTTAGTAAAAACCTTAATATAAAAACATTAAATGCATATTTTACTAATCACTGAATAAACTAAATATATTTTGCTGCTATGTTTGATAAAAAAGTTAATTTTTTGAGATTTTTTCTAGTAAAGAGAAACATGTAGCAAAAATAATTTGACCTCTCGCATAACAAATAACGAATGCAAAACTCTATTTACAAAATTTATATTACTAGACCGATCTAGTAACAAATACA
>OVBE01010960.1:0-14355 GCA_900406425.1 Iberis pinnata
TTGGTTTTGGGTGGAAATGAATGAAAAGGGTATTGGTAGTTGGTAACAATAGGAAGTTTTAAGAAAGACCCTTATGAGATGAAGAGAAAAAGAATCAGAACATGCTTGTAGAAAGTTTGGGGGAACGTTAATATGCAAAAGAAGTATGGCTAGTGCAGAATAAGAAGAAACATATGACAATGAATGCAANGCCATTAAGTGTTTAAGTGAGTAAGTTCCTGAAACAAATAGCAACATCTAAAAAAGAAGTCTCTCCTAAGGGTAACAAAGAAGGAATGAAAATGGGAATGTGCATGGGTATGATCACTTTGAAGTTTTAAAAGGGTAGAACTAAAAAGCATCTCTTGGTAGAATTAGGAAACTTAGGTTTCATTAGCATTGGGTAGATGAGGTCTTATTTCTGTATGCATCTAAGTGTTCTTACCTTTAGCTTTTTGCTAAAGCTAATTCCCTTTTTGAGAGAACCCTTGTTCTGAATTACTAACCACTGCATGAAGGGGTCATCTTTACTCCTTAACCTGTCCTTGACCAAATGAGTTCATTGAAGGCACATGACTTGATCCATGGTTCATGATTAATGAATGTTAATGGGACAAACAAATTTGAATGCATTGTGGAAATTAGAATTGGTCTGTGATGAGTATGGCTAAATTTTTAAGTAGGATGAACTTAGGATTGCATTCTAGAACTAGTAACCAGGAGATTAATATTACCTTTGTTTGCAGCATATTTTGGTTATGAGTTTCCACTTTTAAACCTCACTCTCAAACTTCTGAATTACTTGCTTGAGGGCAAGCAAGGATTTAGTTTGGGGGAGTTAATGACTCTGAATTTTCATGGATTTTACATATCAATTAGCATCAATTATGAGGTCTAAAAGCGTGCATACATCACATTTATAGTTGATTTTAGTAAGTTTATGATTTTTAGGACTTTTGCATTAGAATTTGCTTATGCATGCATTTTGGACATTTTTCAGGACTTTCAGGAGTTTTTGGGAAGGATTTGTGAGATTTCAGAAAAGCAGAACTTAACATAAAGGAGCATCACTTAGCACGGAATGGACTGGATCTACCTTAGGACCAAAACCAGGATCGATCCCACACTTGCCTGGATCGATCCCACTGCCTTATTTGGATCGATCTGAGATCGATCTCACGGCCCTATCTAGATAGATTTGAGATCGATCTCACCACCCCATCTGGATCGATCTGAGCTGGTGGGATTGATCTCAGATCGATCCAGATGGGATGGTGAGATCGATCTCAAATCTATCTAGATAGGGCCGTGAGATCGATCTCAAATCGATCCAAACAAGGCAGTGGGATCGATCCAGGCAAGTGTGGGATCGAACCTAGTTTTGGTCCTAAGGTAGATCAAGTCCATTCCATGCTAAGTGTTTCCATCTCAGCTTGGATCGATCTCTATCTCTCTCATTCAAAGAAACCTACGAAGTTTCAAACGAAGCTAAGGAAGTACAACAAACATAAGCTGAGCTAAGTATGGATCTATCCAACCTGAAGGCATGAACGATCTCGCATTCAAACCGGATCGATTCCACACTTGTCTGGATCGATCTCAGGTACTCAATGCCTGGATCGATCCCACTCTCAGACGCATCTCAGGACGGATTGATCACGACCCTTACGTCTAAGCTCTCAATACTTTAGATCGATCACGCCAAGCCCAAGCTCTGACCCGACCAAATCAAATCCGGATAGCACCTGAACCAAGGCCCAAGATCAAAGACAATGATTAGCTTTTTATCTTTAGTGCGAATTAGGGCTTTTCTCTGAACACTATAAAAGCCCTAATTCCCCTCCATTTGCAACAAGCTTAGTTTTCTTTCCTTTTTAGGTTTCAGTCTTAGGTTTTTTTTCTTCATGTTCTTGGTGTAAAAACCAGATTTCTTTCAAGTTTTAAGTTAATCTACTGTTTTTCTTTTACTTTCTTGCTTAGCTTTAGGTTGTTGTTTAGTTGGTGCTTGCTATTTTCGTTTTAAGCTTTTAATCTCCTGTTTTAAGTTTGTTCTTCATCTCTGTTTTACTGTTTTATTGTTGTTCTTCATTTCTAGGTTTGTGTTCTTGTTGTTCTTCATCTTTTCAAATCTAGATCTGCATGTTTAGCTTTAAGGTTATGCTTTCTGTTTTCTCTGCTTCTACTCCCATGAGTAGTGAGTAGTCCACTAAGTTCCTGAGGATGGGGTAGACTAGGGTTGATGTTCTGGGTTCACCTTAGTACCTAAGTTGTTTGTCTTTAAATCCCTTCTGTTTCACCTGCTCGTAATGCTTTTTGTATTTCACCCGGGAGGGACTGAAATCCCATCGTTAGGCCCTTCAACACCGGAAGGTGAGTCATTTAAGGTGTCCGGAACAAGGTGATTTCAGAGATTCGTTTTCCCCTTCTAAGGCAATATTTGTTTGGGAAGCTTATTGACTATTGTAGTTGTTGTTCATGCTTGCTTAGTAGTTACTGTCTATGACGGTAGTTGAGTCTGTGATTGCTTTGCTTGAAATTGATTGCCAAGGAATTAGAATTGGTTGCTTATGTTGCTACTGTCTAGGGGTTATCTCATTGTATGAGGTATGTTAGGTACTTAGGTAGCTCAGGATGGATCCTTAGTCAATTACCCTTTGTCCTCAGGAACCGCTTTACATTGCTTACATCTTTCACCCTCTTTTCTTTTACTCTGTTTTTTACATCTTAGTCTTTCATGCTTCTTTTTATGTTTATGCATTTTATGTTCATTGCACTTAAGACCTTTTAGCAAAACACCCCTTTTAATACCTAGCTTGACTTTAAAGCATTCATCTCATTCCAGATTGTTTAGTACATTCCCGATTGGATTGACAACCCATCTATACTACAACGATGGGTAATTGACACCCAGTAGGACTTCAAAATCCTATTATCACCTTGCCTTTTTGGTTACTTCAGAGGGTGATGGTTTCATCGGTTGACAGAATTTTGACGCACTGGTGGAAGATAGAGACTCCCGCCTTTGTCTCTGACAACCAAGGGGTCCCTAGGATGACATTGAAGATTGGATGTTCCTCGATGACCTGAAACTTGGTGATTACTACTTCTCTGCCTATCCAAACCGGTAGTTTGATGGACCATACCGTCTCGACAGTGTCTCCGTCGAAGCCAGTCAGGGATTGGATGGTCCTCTTTATCTTTCCCTGGCCAATTTCCGTTTTGAGGAGGGTGCTTTTGAATATTATGTCTACGAATCTCCTGGTATTGACGAGGATTCTCATCACCTCGCAGTCCTTAATTACGAGCTTGGTTATAATGAATTCCTTATGAATATCTTGGACTCTTATATGTCATTGCTGGGGAATCTGGTTGGTTCATGTCGTAATGGCTTGCAGGTCGATCCCCTGTGCATGTTAACCACTAGGCGTTCTAGTCTCGTCACTGACCGTAGGGTGTCCCCACGTCGTTAGATGCCTCCCATGATGGCGTTTATCTTTTGTCGCATATTGGGGCGTCGTCTCCATTTTTGTTGCTAGCCTGTTTCTAGGAGGAATCATGTCTGTTTAAACGACTTGTCTCTCTAGTTGTCTCCCTTGCATATCTTGCTTTTGGTTTGGTCGATAGTTCTGTGATCGTTCCCTATGGTTTCTCGGTGGTTATTGATCAGATCTTCTCTGTTTGTCTCGCCCACGCTCCTCTTAATATTTATTCAGCATCATACCCTTCAGATGACGACAATCATCCGTGATTTGGCTTTGGCGGTTGTGGAACTCGCAAAAGGGGTTAGGGTCGTCCCCGCGTCGTTGAGTTGTTTTGGGGGTTTTTTCTTTGACGAGGTAGTTCTTATGTCTCTTCCCTTTTTCGATCTGGGGTTGACCTTCATAGAACTGACGCGGTTCGAAGGGTTCTTCCATTTATTTTCCTTTGTGAGCCTTAGTGTGCCTGCGTGCCAGAGCGGCTTTTTTTCTTCCATCTCGATGAATTTGTTAGCTCTATGGAGGGCATTTTCGAGGGTCTGGGGCTGGTTTAGAAGCAGCTCTTCGTTTATTCTAAACTCATGACATAGGGCGATCCTAAGTTCGATGATGGCTGCTTTGTCGAAGATGTCCATCTTTGACACCACCTCCTTGACACTACCTCTCTTTCTCTGTGAATTGTGCTCGTCCCATCGCGATGGTGAAGGTAGTCATGTAGTAGGTGGGGTCGGTGTTTCCCTCAAAGATTGGGAATTTGATCTTTACATTGTGCTTAATTTGGGTTTCCGTTATTCTTCTTGTAAATGGGGTCATCTGGGTCTCCTCAACAACCTGTTAGATTTCTGATTCCGAACTTGTCGCTATGTGCACGAGGGAACTCATTTCCTTCAGTTGGGGTTTGCTTACCCTTATTTCTTCACTTTGGTTGGTCGGGTTGTTGCGATGGAGTAGATCAATGCGGTGGTTTGATTCAGGGTAGTTTGGTCGTCTCATATTGGTGTCTGTGTGTCAGTGGATCCAGAGAGGTTTATGTTTAGTACTTATAGCTTGGCTCTCCGTAGGCTCGCACTCATCACCGCTGTGAACTTGCTTTTTAACTGTCTTGATTCTTTCTCTTGATCTTCTATGCTAGTCCATAAGAGTATTTTGCTGGTTGCTCTAGTGAGCCGCTTGAGTGGAATCGATTAAGAAAATATGATGAAAAATTGACTAAAACGCGATAAAAAGAAGCGGAGTCAAGATATGATCTTGTTCCTTAATTCTAAAAATCGCCCGTAGTGTGACGGTTTATTTGCGATTCAATAATCCCATAATACAACCGCTTATGAAACCGATTCGCTACACTCAAAATCGGAGTCGAAAAACTTACGGTTCTATGATGTAATTTCGGGATAATGACTTACGTGAGAATGAGAAAAAATTCGAGAAGATTCTGTGAGGGATTTTCTATGTTTGGAAAAAGTTGTGGAATGAATGAGACGAGATCGAGTTTAAAAGGCAAGAGGAGCCTTAAGATAAAAACGATTGAGATCGCGCGGAACGTTCCCAAGATTCGCGGATCGAGGCGAAAAATCTGGAAGTCATTATAGACTCAGTCAATCACACGAGCTGGAGATATATGTTGTCGAACCAAAATTAATTTCGGCTATGGTTCTGTTCCGGTTAAGAAACGAACTGACACAAATTAAAAGTGGGCCTGAAATCCATAGAAAAAGTCCATAGAAATTTTCTCCAAAAAGAAGATATCTTGATGGACTAGGACTAAGACTGGGAATGGGATATTCCCAAAGATCCAAAGACCCAACGACCCAATGACCTGCGTCACGTCGGTCGGTCGGTGGCGGCGGCGCGCATGTATGGGTGTCCCATCTCTCTCCAATACACCATAGTGTATGCAACTCATTTGAACTTAAACAAGCCTTCTCCCACTTATATACTAGTGAGAAAAAGTTTTCCCAAGCAATGTGGGATAAAAACACTAGTTGACTTTAGTCAACACTAAGTCAACATTTTTGTGTTTGAGTTACTCTCTTTTTACATTCATTTCTCATTCAAAATGTACTCAAATTTTACAAATGAATATTCTAACTTATAGTGTTCGTTACAAGGATTCCGATGCACTCATAATCCGGTCATTCTGGTGAACGTCTTCACCGGAAAAATCGATGGAACATTGGTTAAAAACACTGTCAAAAATTTGAGTTCCAACAATCCCCACATGAATAGAAATAACTCTAAAACACATGACGACTAAACTAGACTCAACGAACTTTTTCTGACTAGACACACTTAAAACTATACAGAAGGACTTTTCGATATTACATGCGAAAATTCGCTATGTCTGAATAGGTAGCATTTTTCAGGTTTGAATCATTCATTGTTAATATATGTCGGGTTTACTCGACCAGGAGGTGAACATGATGTCTTGAACCACCTAAGCTTTGATGTAAACCGAGACAACAGTTATAACCCAGCTTCATTTCTCGTAGAATTAAGTTCTCTGTTGTGTTCATTTTGGCCTTGAACATGCCTGGTTATTCATGAGTGAACTTGGAGAATATAACCTGACCTTCATTCTCCTAGAAACGGCCCCATTTCACACTCACTAGGTGATCTGCCATTAACTCTTTTCAGAAGTATCATGTTGTACTCCGCTATTACAAGCTATGAAATCATTAAAAGGTTATGCTTAACCTTATCCCATACAGGTTTGCACCTGTTTATCATCTTTAGGATATGGGTAGAAACATAAGTTTCACAATGCGTTATTAGATTCATATCGATTTCGTTGTCTCTTTGAACCTATTTCCTGGGATCTCCAGTAATTTAGGTGGGGTATCCATCAAGCTTTCTATTTAATTTGTAGGCTTTAAACTTATTCCTCTTGATGATTTGACCACTTGATCTCGTGACAGACCTTTAGTAAACTCATTCCTCTCAACGCTTCGGATCGATCACGCACAGCCCAAGCTCCGACCCGACCAAATCAAATCCGGATACCACTTGAATCAAAAACCAAGATCCAAGACAATGATTAGCATTTTGTCTTTAGTACGAATTAGGGCTTTTCTCTGAACACTATAAAAGCCCTAATTCGCCCACATTTGCAAAAGCTTAGTTTTTCTTTCCTTTTTAGGTTTTTTCCTTAGGTTTTATTTTTCTTAAGTTGTTCTTCATGTTCTTGGTGTAAAAACCAGATTTCTTTCAAGTTCTTAGTTAATCTCATTTTTTTCTTTAGCTTTCTTGCTTAGCTTTACTTTGTTGCATATCTGGTGCATGTTGATTTACGATTTAAGCTTTAATCTCATGTTTTAGTTTACTATTTTATTTATGTACTTCATTTCTGGGTTTATGTTCTTGCTGTTCTTCATCTGCTTTTCCCAGATCTGCATGTTTAGCTTTAAGATTACGTTTTCTGTTTTATTTGCTTCTACTCCCATGAGTAGTGAGTAGTCATCTATGTTCCTGAGGATGGGAGTAGACTAGGGTTGATGTTCTGGGTTTACCTTAGTGTCTAAGCTGTTTGATCTTAGATCCCTTCAATTTCACTTGTTCGTAATGCTGATTGTACTTCTACCCAGAAGGGATTCGAAGACCCGCCGTTAGGTCCTTCAACACCGGAAGGTGAGTCAAGTGAAGGTGTCCGGACCTAGGTGACTTCAGAGATTCGTCTTCCCCTTCTAATTCATTAGATGTTGGGAAGCTTAATGACTAGAGTAGTAGTTGTTCATACCTGCTAGGTAGTCACCGTCTATGATGGCAGTTGAGTCTGTGATTACTTTGCTTGAGATTGGTTGCCAAGGAATTGGAATTGATTGTATATGTAGCTACTGTCTAGGGGTTAGCTCATTGTATGAGGTATGTTAGGTGCTTAGGTAACCCATGATAGATCCTTAGTCAATTACCCTATGTCCTCAAGAACTGCTTTACATTGCTTGCACCTTTCACCTTCTTTGCATTTACTCTGTTTTTGCTTTCAAGTCTTTTATGCTTATTTCTGTTTTTATCCTTTTTATGTTCATTTCACTTAGGACCTTTTAGCAACAAACCCTTTTAACACTTAGATTGACTTTTAAAGCATCTATCTCATTCTAGATTGCTTAATGCATTCCCATTATGGATTGACAAACTCATCTATACTACAATGATGGGTGATTGATACCCAGTAGGACTAAAAATCTTAATATCAGCGTTTGCAGAAATGTGTTAGATCGCTCTGTTTTACATAATCGCAAAAAACGCGTTTGTAAACACGTTTGCGTTTTGAAATCGCTTCAAAACGAGTCACAAAAGCGCAAACGCTGTTTCACAGAAGCACGTTTAAAACGCTATTTCAGAGCATTTTGAACGAACGATTTGCAAAAATGCTATAGGGCGGATCGCAAATACCGTTTTCAAAGTTGAGCAATGCGTTTTTGAAACGCGGTTGGTTTATCGTTTCTGAAATGATTCGCGAAACGCTATTAGGGTGAATCGCAAATTCCGTTTTGTCAGAAAGATCAGAAAAGACAAAGACATTTTGAAACGCGGTTTGAGAATCGTTTTTATACACGATTTTCGAAAACTCTAGAGAGCGAATCGCAAATCCAAAACGAAATGAAAAAACGTTTGTAGAAACCGCAAAAATAAAATTAAACGATTTATGGAATCGTTTTGAAAAGCGTTTTTCAAAGATCGTAATCCTCAATCCGATTATGTAATAAGCGTAAGCGGATTTTAGAATTAAGATTGTAGGACGTTAAAAATACGATTAAGGAAATACGATGAAAAAATCGATTAAAACGCGATAAAAAGAAGCATAGTTGAGATATGATCTATTTCCTTAATTCTAAAAATCGCTCGTACTGTGACGGTTTATGTGCGATCTAAGAATCCTAGGATACAACCGCTTATGAAACCGATTCGCTACACTCGAAATTGGAGTCGACGAACTTACGGTTCCATGATGTAATCTCGGGATAATGACTTACGTGAGAATGAGAGAAAAGTCGAGAAGATTCTGTAAGGGATTTTTTATGTTTGGAAAAAGTTGTGGAATGAATGAGACGAGATCGAGTTTTAAAGGCGAGTGGAGCCTTAAGATCGAAACGGTTGAGATCTCTACGAATTGAGGCAAAACAATTGGGAGTCATTATAGACTCAATCAATCACGCGAGCTGGAGAGATATGCAGTCAAACCGAAATTAATTTAGGTTATGGTTCGAGACAAATTAAAATTGGGCCTGAATTTCGGTTATGGTTCGAGACAAATTAAAGTTGGGCCTGAAATCCATAGAAAAAGTCCATAAAAATTTTCTCCAAAAAGAATATATCTTGATGGACTAGGACTAGGACTGGGAATTTCGCAAAGACCGAAGGATCCGCGTCGCGTCGGTCGTTCGGCGGCGGCGGCGCGCGCGTGTGGGTGGCCCATCCCTCTCCAATACACCATAGTGTACCCAACTCATTTTAACTTAAACAAGCCTTCTCCCACTTATATACTAGTGAGAAAAAGTTTTCCCAAGCAATGTGGGATAAAAACACTAGTTGAACTTAGTCAACACTAATTCAACATTTTTGTGTTTGAGTTACTCTCTTTTTACATTCATTTTTCATTCAAAGTGTACTCAAATTTGACAAATGAATATTCCAACTTATAGTGCTCGTTACAAAGATTCCAATGCACTCATAATCCGGTCATTCTGGTGAACGTCTTCACCGAAAAAATCGATGGAACATTGGTTAAAAACATTATCAAAAATTTGAGTTCCAACAATTTAGTCGTCTGACGTTGGTGTATGTGTGTCAGTGGATCCAAAGTGGTTTATGTTTAGTACTTATAGTTTGGCTCTTCGTTGGCTCGCATTCATCACCGCTGTGGACTTGCTTTTTAACTGTCTTGATTCTCTCTCTTGATCTTCTATGGTAGTCCATAAGAGTATTTTGCTGGTTGCTCTAGTAAGCCGCTTGAGTGGAATCGTTATCAAAATTTGCTTTTTACCTATATGGAGACATAATTCAAAAAACTCTTTTTTTCTAGTGGTTATACAGTTTTCCTACCTACTCTTATTAGTTTCTTTAAGCAGCAACTGCAACTGGTTACCTCATCAACTATAAGCATAGGTACTACAGTTATTCTAAGATCAATCCCATCAAAGTTTGCTTGTCTTTGCCCCTTAGAATTCATCTTTTGTAATGTAGTCTTTATAAATTTCTTTTTGTCGGTTCTGAGAGAAACCTACTTTCCGCTCTGTCTTTTTTATGGAGATAGTTTCTTCCATCAATTTTTATGTTTAAAAGATATGAATTTGCTGAGCACAACTAGCCTAGTGGCGGAACAATCCCCACTTGTGATTCCGACACCCAGGTTCAACCCGTGGAGGGTGTAGCTTTAGTTTATCTAACATCTAACCTACTAACTTGAGACAAAAAAAAAAAAAAGATATAAATTTTCTGCGATATTAAAATCCGAGAGAACGTTCTAATTCTTTAATCGTTTTGTCTTTTTGTGTACTGGTCCTTTACCAGATCAAAAGAAGCAATTAGTTATGTTTTAACAAATACTAAAGATATGGATTTTTTTTAATCTAAGTCACAAAGTATAATGAACTAAATCCAATTTTCATGTCGGATATGGCACTCGATCTATCTTGGAGCTTCCAGTGCTCTCAATTCTTTATTATCCAAATCTTATTGTATTAAGAAAAAGTTCTTAGTACATCTCCAAACGATACATCAAATTTTCAAAATTTAAAGTACTGAATTAGTGATACCTCAAATTTGAGATATCACTAGTCCAATACCTGAAATTTTGAGGTATCAATTTTTCTTTGTATTTTAGTCTCTATATTAAATTATGTTTTTAAATAATAATTTCAAGTTTTTTTTTAATTATTGTAGTGCTAATATTTTATGTTTTACTTTAAATGTATATTAGCTTTTATATATTATGTTTGTAAACATTTAAAATAAAAATATTAAAATAAAACAATACAACAAAATAAATAGAACAATACAAAAAAATAAAAAACGTAAGGCAAATTTAATACAAAAGAGAACAATACAACAAAATAAGATTACATAACACACAATTATTATAAAAACAAAGTCAAACTACAACATCGGGTCATGTAAATTTAATCCACCAACAAGATAATCATAATATTGTTCGAAAGGGTTTAGGGTTACTGAAGGAAAAGATTGTGATTGCTCGTTATTTCTTTTTTTGTATGATTTTTGCTTGCTCAGATCGGATAAACTCACGAACATTATTATCAATGATAGAATTTAAATCTGTTAACATTATTTTATTTTCCTCTTGCATTTTTTTTAGCGCTAATTTTTTTTTGCTTGATTTTGCAAATATATTTGAGTTATCTCATAATTTTTGTTCATAATTGTCGCAATTTAAAAAAAAAAGAATTGATGAAACCAATGATTCAACAGTTGAGTTATTACCTTCGGAGATCTTTTTTTTAGTTCTGCTTTCTTTGTTCCAATCGGACATTGTGATGAATTTGATCAACCATCGTGGATCACTCGAAAAGAAACTCATATATTACTTCAAAATTCATTGGTCAAACATATATGAGAGCACTATGATGTTTGAATTTTAATTAATAGTAGGATATTTGAATTTTATTTAAGATGTTATTTTATATTTTTTAAAAATTATGTAACGTTTTATTAATAAATATTGCAATTAATAATTGAATGATGAATAATTTATATTTATTTATAAGTTATAGGATGTTATGTAATTGTGAATAAAGATTTGCGTAATATTGCAATATACATATTTTTGATACTTTAAAATTTAAAGTATTACCTTTGGAGCAAAACACATGATATCTTAAATTTAAGGGAAGTGATACCTCAAAAATGAGATATTGCCTTTAGAGATGCTTCTAGAACTAGATCATATCGTTTGGATTGCATATTTTAAGATAATGTGGATTAAATTGTGAAAAAAGCAATATGATGTTTTCAAACTCGCTAACATATATACGTTATGCAATATTTAATACATAGAAAATAAATACAAAATACTACAAAATTAAATTATAGAAAAAAAAGTATTAGGCGTTATCGCACATGTTAAATCCTATATTTAAAGAATGTGTTGCTCCTTGAACAAAACCTCAAAAAGGTTCAACAAGAAAGAAAGAAAAAGAACATTGGTGCTTAGGCGACTTGTGTTTAAATTCTGAATTTGTATTTGTGTACACACTATAAAAGTAAATCATAGTTAATCCGAAATTATTCAAATATGTTGAGTAGTCGAAATTTGATGGTTGATGTTAAACCGGCCTTAACCATCTTAAGACTCGGTCACTGTTTTCTTCGAGAGAGTGAGTGACGAGTTACTTTTCAAGTGACTACTTTGTTTTGTCTTGCCAGATGAGACTTTTTGGTGGACGAGGCTCTACTTCTAGGTGATTACTTTTGTCTTGATGGACGAGGCATTCTTAATGGACTAGGCTCTTAAATGATAGCCGTCTTGATGGATGAGGCTCTCTATAGACGAGGCTCTCTGGTTGATGAGATTCCTTCTTAGATAATTGTTGTCTTGATTGACGAGACACTCTTAATGGACTAGGCTCTTAAATGATAGTCGTCTTGATGGACGAGGCTCTATAGACGAGGCTCTCTGGTTGATGAGATTCCTTCTTAGATAATTGTTGTCTTGATGGACGAAGCACTCTTAATGGACTAGGCTCTTAAATGATAGCCGTCTTGATGGACGGGGCTCTCTATAGACGAGGCTCTCTGGTTGATGAGATTCCTTCTTAGATAATTGTTGTCTTGATGGACGAGGCACTTTTAATGGACTAGGCTCTTAAATGATAGTCGTCTTGATGGACGGGGCTCTCTATAGACGAGGCTATCTGGTTGATGAGATTCCTTCTTAGATAATTGTTGTCTTGATGGATGAGGCACTCTTAATGGACTAGGCTCTTAAATGATAGTCGTCTTGATGGACGAGGCTCTCTATAGACGAGGCTATCTTCAGTTGATAGACGAGGTTGTCTTTGAATTATAGACGAGGCTATCTTCAGTTGATAGACGAGGTTGTCTTTGAATTATAGACGAGGCTATCTTCAGTTGATAGACGAGGCTGGCTTTGAGATAAGTCTTCGGTTGATAGACAAGACTGTCTTTGATTGATAAAAGGGTTCTTCTATTGATAGACGAGGTCTTTTTAACTGATAGAGGAGGTCTTCATCTGTTAATGGATGAGGTCTCTTTGTCTCCTATCGAGATTATGACGACCTTGCTAGACGAGGTCGTTAAGTAGACGAGGTGACTTGGAAACGCTTCTCTGAACTAATTCAGTAGCCGAAATACTTTGACGTTGTCTGGCGATCGTACTTCTGCCCCGTCGATACCGGCGATCTCTCTCTTTCCCTCTCTAATCCTTGTCTTTTTTGTCCAAAAAACTCCCCCTCTTTAGTTCCTCTGTCATCCTATTTATACTGATCCTTGTTCGACTCGACCCCGTCACATCATGAACAGTGACGGGGTCCGCGTGTCTTTCACCGGGTCGGACCTTGTTTGTCGGGTTTAGGCTCTTCTTTTGGGCCTTAATCATTTATTCTTGTTGGGCCTCAGAGTGGGTGTCAAACCCTGGCCCAACAGTTACTCCCCCCCCCCAAGTCGACTAAAGATTTATGTCGACTGAAACTGTCCAGCCGAGGCCTTGACATTGTGCTTAAGATTCGACGAAGTGAAAAAGACACTATGATTAATCAACGAGATAAGAACTCACCGTGACTAATCGACGAGATAAGAACTCACCATGACTAATCGATGAGGTAAAGACATCTTAAGTAGTCAACGAGGTGAGGATATACCCTGACTAATCGACATGGTAAGAAATATCTTGATTAATCGATGATGTGAAAACTCACCGTAATTAATCACGAGGTGAAAAATTTCGTCATCCTATCTCCGGTCGTTTCCCCTTATCTCGTCAAGATATGTCCTCCGCTTGTGGGCTCGTCATCTAGGTTTAGTTCTACTTGTTAGGTCATCGTCTTAGCTTAGCCTATCTTATTAATAGATCCCAGCATGTTAGGTCATCATCGTTGAGCTCGTCTTACAATTCATGTCGTCGTGTTTAGGTTTGTTCTTTAGATCTTAGAGTCGTCATCCTCCTTATATCAAATCATTATGTTTACTAGTTTGTATATTGTTGTCAGTTTTCATCTTATCACGTCGTTGATGCTCTCGTTATTTTTGAGGTTGTCATAAAATACTTTTCTTCTTCGTCTCTTTGTGCCATGAGCTCGTCACTATAAGCTTCTTCATTTTCTTATCTTTTGTTGTTGTCATGGCTCGTCGTAGGCTTCTTCACTCTTTTGTTTCTCTTCCCTTTTTCTTTTGCTCATGTGCTCGTCATGATTCTTTTCTTCATGTCTTCAACATTTTAGCTCGTCATGAGCATCCCTTTCTTCTTCTTTTTTGTTTTATGTGGATTTGTTGGCTGTCAAGAGCTTCTTTAAGCTTATCATTAGCTTAGTATCTTTCTTTTGTGTTCGTCACTGTATTTTTGATCTTTTAGACGAAGCTTTAGTTCAACATGGTCTTTAGACGAAGCTTTAGGTCGTCGTATTTAGACAAAGCTTTAGTATGACGTAGTCTTTTAGACGAAGCTTTAGTTCGTTGAGGTGTGACCTCGAGTTTTTAGGAGACTGAGTCCTTTAGACAAGGCTTTAGCTCAATTTTTTTTTAGACGAGGCTTTAGCTCGTTGAGGTCAGACCTCGAGTTTTTAGGAGACTGAGTCCTTTGGACGAGGCTTTAGCTCGATTTTTTTAGATGAGACTTTAGATCGTTGAGGTGCGACCTCGAGTGTTTAGGAGACTGAGTCCTTTGGACGAGGCTTTAGCTCGATTTTTTAGACGAGGCTTTAGCTCTTTG
>OVBE01010961.1:0-14545 GCA_900406425.1 Iberis pinnata
AAAGAACAACCTAAAGCTAAGCAAGGAAACAAAGTAAAAACAGTAGATTAACTTGAAGCTTAAAAGAAACCTGGTTTTTACACCAAGAACATGAAGAAAAAACTAAGAAATGAAAAACCTAAGCCAAAAACTAAAAAGGAAAGAAAAACTANAAGGGCTTTTACTGTGTTCATAGAAAAGCCCTAATTCACACTACAGACAAAATATTAAACATTCTCTTGGATCTAGGGCCTTGCTTCAGGTGGTATTCGGATTCGAGTTGGTCGGGTCGGAGCATGTTTGCCTTCGGGTAGTTGAGTGCACAATCGATCTGAACTAAAGGGTGTTTGCTTGGGATCGATCCAACTTTGTTGCGTCCAAACTTTTTCTAAGGTTGGGATTGATCCCGGTGTTGAGTGCCTGAGATCGATCCCAACACAAGTGAGATCGATCTCATATGTTATCTTCTTGGTCTTGCTTCGTCTTCGTGCACTTCCTTGGCTTTGTTTGAGACTTCACACGAAACGTTGGAAACATGACTACGGGATCGATCTTGTTTTGTTACCGAACTGCCTGAGATCGATCTGGTTTTGTTGCAAGATCGATCTGGAGTGTTGTTGGGATCAATCTGTATTGAGTTGAGATCGATCCTGAAGGTGCTGAGTGGGATCGATCTCGTTTTGTTGCCGGATTGCATGAGATCGATCCTGCATTGAGTTGGGATCGATCCTGCTGGTGCTTGGAGGTAAATTCAATCCATTCCAATGTTGAGTGCTGAGTGCTAAGTCCATTCGACGTCAAGTGCTGTTTTTCTTAAATTTCTCAAATCCTTCCCAAAAACACCTAAAAGTCCTGAAAAACTTCCAAAATGCGTGCATATGCAAATTCTAATGCAAAAGTCCTAAAAACACTAAACTTAGTGAAATTAACCATAAATGTGATGTATGCACGATTTTAGACCTCAAAATCGATGCTAATTGATAAGTAAAAACCGTGAAAATTCAGAGTCATCAAAGACTTGCTCTCTGCAACTTCGTAAACTCTCTAATGGAAGAAGATGAAGCTTCTTATATATATATATATATATATATATATCTAAAACTCTGTTATGCTATATTAAATCACTTAACAGAAATAACTAACTCAGCTAACAAGATTCTTGGCCTAGTGCACTTAGAGCCCAAAGAAACAAGCCTGCATCTCCTGATGTCGATGGCCCAATCAAATGTCGAAAAGCCCAAGAATTATGTCAACCTATACTCAACATTCTCCTCCTTTGACATACGTGGCAAACCTTCAGACACATCTCCGAAACTCTAGCCTTTTCAACTCCCTGCGGTCATAAACTAGGGTTTTCGATGTTTCTGGTGATTTCGCCATGAATACCGAGCATCGACAAGCTTTATCCTCCACCATACACAACGGTAACCTATTCCTTTTGCTCCTCCTTAAGCTGAACACATTGATTCCTTGTTCAGCGAAAGTTGCTTCTTCTGACTTTTCGTCTCCTCTTCCTGTACTAACACCAGATATTCTAGGCTACACACCTTTTGCAGGATCCAAAGCAAGACGAACTTTCTTCTGAAGATTTATCCCTAAAGTTAAGTACTTCCATCTTCAGAAGCTCTTTACATCTCTGTGTTGATTCTATATCTTTTCTTTGGTCCTTTGTACTTATCTGTCTGATATTTTACATGCAGGAGATAGATCCAGCTTTGGCCTTTGATCTTCTGTGCCTGACACTACTGCATCTCTATATCAAGAGTGGTAAGAACAATATGACTCTTCAATCTCTCATGCTTATCTATATTTGACAGTTTTCTTCTTAAGAAGTTGTGTCTAACTCTTGTTTTCCTTTTGCATGTGAGAATCCTAGTACCTATTTGATACTCTCAGACAAAGAACACAACTCATAGAAACTCGTATTAGATAAATACGAATCAACCAGATAAATTACATTGCCCAGGTAACATAGTTTAACCTCTGGTTTCAGCAAAACTATGAAAACTATAGAAAATTTAAAACAAGCACTAACTAATAGCTTTAAAAAAAAATCATACCTTTGCCGGAAACACTTACCTGAGCAAAGTCCTGGACAGTCTCAGACTATTCTGAGCTATCCTAGCTCTTCTTCAAACTGTGGCCCAGGTATGGACTTGGTCAATAGATTAGCTGAATTTTGTGAAGTGTGAATCTTTTCAACCAAAACATCACCATTAGCAATAACATCTCTAATGAAATGAAATTTAGTTTTATTATGTTTTGTTCTCTCATGAAAAACTCCAATTTTTTATAAACAAATTGCACTTTGAGAATCACAAAATACTGTAGCTGCTGAATTACCCAATTTTAACTCTTGACAAATACCTTTAAGCCATAAGGCTTCTTTAACTGCTTCGGTTAGGGCTACATACTCTGATTCTGTTGATGACAGAGTAACAATTCCTTGTAGTCCTGACCTCCAACTAACAGTGTTTGAACCAACTTGAAATACGTAACATGTAATACATCTTCTTCTATCTAGATTTGCAGCATAATCTGCATCTACAAAACCAATAATTTTAAAATTATCAGATTTTGTAAATGTTAAATCAGAATTTAAAACTCCCTTAACATATCTCATGATCCACTTCACTGCTTTCAAGTGACTTCTACCAGGTTTACTCATAAACCTGCTTACCAGACCCACTGCATAAGCAAGGTCTGGTCTTGATCCCACCATAGTATACATTAGGCTTCCCACTGCGCTTGCGTATGGAACATTCTTCATTAGCTCTTGCTCCTCTTCTAATTCTTCTTCTGACAGACTTTTCAACTTAAATTAAGAACCAATAGGAGTAGTAATAGGCTTTGGATCTAACATTCCAAATGTTTTTAAAACTTGAGACAAATACTTCCTTTGAGATAATCTCAAAGTTCCTTTTTCTCTGTTTCTTGAAATATCCATTCCAAGAATCTTGCTAGCTGCTCCTAGGTCCTTCATTTCAAAGTTCTGCATCAGCTTCTTCTTAAGGGATTCAATTATGCTCTTATCCTTTGAAGCCATTAACATGTCATCCACATAGATGAGGAGAAAGACTTGATCTTTAATGTCTGTTCCTTTAGCATATACACACGCATCATGGCTGCTTCTTAAGAACTTCTTATCTGAATTCATCAAACTTCTTATTCCCCTGTCTAAGGCTCTGTTTTAGACCATAAACTGATTTCCTTAGAAAACACACTTTCTTTTCCTGTCCTTTAACAACAAACCCTTCTGGTTGCTCCATGTAGATTTTCTCATCTAGAACTCCATGCAAAAAAGCTGTTTTCACATCTAGTTGCTCCAGTTCTAGGTCATGTTTTACCACTAATGATAGGATTAGTCTTATAGACATATGTTTTACCACGGGTGCAAACACTTGATCATAATCAATTCCCTCAATATGAGAAAACCTCTTTGCAACTAATTTGGCTTTGAATCTTGGTGCTTCTACTCCTGGAATCCCAACTTTCCTTTTGTAGATTCACTTGCAACCAATCGTTCTTTGCCCTTCTGGTTTATCTACAAGCTCCCATGTTTTATTTTTATGTAGTGATGTAATTTCTTCTATCATTCCTTTCATCCATTCTTCCTTATCTTTGCTATCAATGGCTTGATCAAATGATCTTGGCTCATCCAAATCCACTGATGCTGCTCCTGCTCCTGCCAAGGCATAGGCAACAAAATTAGTATCAGTATATCTAGATGGTGGCCTTACCTCACGTCTGACTCTATCTCTAGCTAAGATGTAATCAACTAGCTCTTGAGGTGAACTCCTAGTTGAGTCTTCTGTCTCTGAATAGTCTTCACTTGATGTAGTAGCTGGTGTGCCCCATGAAGAAGATGCTCCTACTGAAACTTGTGACTGTTCTTGGAGATATGGTTCAGTTTCTTGTTCTTCGTGATAATCTAGAATAGGATTGAAAGTAACTCTTCTGCATTGATTTGTATCAGTTTGTGGTTCTACATACTGTTGGAAACCTTGATCCAACTTCAGATCTTTGAATACTTTCTCTTCATTGAATACCACATCTTTGCTAATCACACATTTTTGTTCTTTTCGAATCCAAATCCTATAGCCTTTAGTTCCCTGAGGGTAACCAGTAAAGATTCCTTTTATAGCTCTAGGATCTGCCTTTTCTTGAACATTGTGCACATAAGCTAAACTCCCAAATCTTCTTAAGTTTGTTAAGCTTGGTTTAGTGCCAATCCATATTTCTTCTGGTAGTTTGAATTCTACTGCTGATTTAGGTGACCTGTTAATCAAATAAACAGTTGTAGAGGCAGCTTCTGCCCAAAATTCATGCGCTAAACCAGTTTCAGTTAGCATACATCTAACTTTATCCATAATTGTTCTATTCATTCTCTCTGAGACACCATTCTACTGAGGTGTATAGGCACATGTTCTGTGTCTAGTAATTCCCTTTTCCTGCAAAATGAATCAAACTGTTTGTTGCAAAACTCTAATTCATTATCAGTCCTTAGAAATTTAACCTTCTTTCCACATTGATTTTCTACTGCTGTTATCCACTCCACAAACTTAGATAAAACTTCATCTTTAATCCTGAGAAAATAGATCCAAACCTTTCTAGAAAAATCATCTATGAAACTTATGAAGTACTTACAGTCATTTAGACTTGATGGAGTTGAAGGTGACCCACATAAGTCATAATGAATGTAATCAAAAACTTCCTTAGACGAATGTTGACCTTTGGAGAAACTTTTCTTGTGAGACTTTCCCAAGATACAATTTTCACAAAACTCCAGGGTCTTTACTTCTTTATCATTAAGGTATCCTTTTTTGACTAATATATCCATTCCAATCACACTTATGTGACCCAATCTCAAATGCCACAGAGCTGTAGAGTCTGGAACAGCTTTACTCACATTTGCTTCTGGTTTAGAAACTGTTCCCTGAAGATGATATAAGCCATTTATGTACTTTCCACTCAGCACCTTCTTATTTCCTTTATAAAATGTAATCACAAAATCTTCTCCCTCATACTTGCACTCTGATTTTTCTAACATTCCATATGAAACGAGATTTCTGCCCATAGTGGGCATGTATCTCACTTCAGACAGAATTACTTCAGTCTTATCAGGATTTGTTAACCTGATTTTCCCAATACCTTTGACTTCACTAACTGTGTTATTTCCCATTAACACTTCACCTCCTTCAAATTCTTCTAAGTCATAAAGCAGGTCCTTATTTGGGGTAATGTGAAACGTACATCCTGAGTCAAGCACCCACTGATCTTTAGTATCCTTCAAGCTAACAGTTAATACCAGGGGACCATCATAGCTATCAGCCAAATTGGCTGAGTCTTTAGGGTTCTGCTGATTGTTTCCTTTATTCTTTCTTTCAGGGCAGTATTTCTTCCAATGCCCTTCCTTTCCACAGATAAAGCATCCTTTGTCTTTCTTCTTTCCTTTTTCTTTTCCCTTGCCTTTGCTTTTAGATCTTCCTTTGTTTTGATTTCCCTCTTTCTTCTCTTCTCTGATCTACCTCTGGTTTGAACCATGAGGCCTTCACCTTGACTCTTAGAAATTTTCCCACTGTCTTGAAGCTCTCTTTTCCTTAGATTTCGCAGATGCTGTCACTTCCCTTAAGCTCAAAGTTTTCCTACCATATTTGAGTGTCTTTTTGAGATGCTCATACTTGTGTGACAGAGAACTTAACAACATAATTGCTTGAACCTCTTCAGAGACAGTAACTCCTAAATTTTCAAGATATGAGACTAACTTAAGGAAATAATCTACATTCTGATCAATAGTTTTACTATCAACCATCTTGAAAGTATAGAACTTGAGTTGCAAATAAATTCTGTTTGGCAATGAGCTTTCCATGTACAATTTATCTAACATGGACCACATATCATCTGCGGTTTCACAGTTTACTACTTTCCTGAGTACTTTATCTGATATGTTAGAAATTATGATACTCTTTGCTTTTTCTGAAGCTTCTATCTTGATTGGATCTTTAACTTTCTTTGGTTGTGACGTGGATGTTACTGATGACTCTTGACCTGGAGTGACTAGGTCTTCTTTATCCGTAGAAACATCCTTTTGCATATCAAAATCTGTTAAGATATCCTTTAGACCTACCAGTCTGAAATGTGCTAACATTATGATCTTCCATAGACCAAAATCACCATCTCCATCAAACCATTCCACATCAACTCTGGTACTAACCATGAGGTTATCTGCCATTACCAAAAGATAAGTATTTCTTTGATCTTTGAATTACCTTGAAACTTCCTTAGAATCTTGTAGTTTCTTGTACTGAATCTTGAATCACCTTTTGCTTGTTTACAGGAACCAAGCACCTTGCTTCTTCTGTTGCGCAAGACAACTGAAGATGCCTTCAGATAACTCCTGGTACACGAAGCTAACTTCCCGTAACAACATGTGGCTCTGATACCACTTGTACACTTTTAGACCTTGATGTACGTGAGTTTTGACTCTTCTTGAATCAATGTGAATTTGATATATGACTTTATCAATACACCAAGAACTTGATCATCGAGTTCGAGCGATTGCTCTACGTCTCGGGAGAGGGGACTGTACCCTCTCAACTGCCTTTACTAGATTAGAAAGTTACACAAGTCTTGGGATTAAATCCAATTACAAACGGGAATAACTTCAGATTGAATCTAAGCAAGAAAGATAAGTAATCCTATGATCTCTAATAAGAATCGATGAGAACAAGTTTACTAATCTCTTCTTGACTTCTCTTGTTCCAGGAACCTCCAAGACTTGCTCTCTGCAACTTCGTAAACTCTCTCTATGCTAATGGAAGAAGATGAAGCTTCTTATATATATCGAAGACTCTGTTACGCTCTGTTAAAATACTTAACAGAAATAACTAACTCAGCTAACAAGCTTCTGGGCCTAGTGCACTTAGAGCCCAAAGAAACAAGCCTGCATCTCCTGATGTCGCTGGCCCATTCAAATGTCAAAAAGCCCAAGACTTATGTCAACCTATACTAAAATCAAATATCTCGACAGAGTAAAAGTCCTTAAACTAAAAAAGGAAGAAAGGAAGCTTAAAAGGTAAAACCAGAAGAAATTAACCGATGAAAAAAGAAAAACCACTAGAGATACCACACAAGTGCAAGTCAACAACAATGACGGAAGCCGACGATCCACAAATCCCAAATGACGACGACAATGAAATAGATGGACGAATCACCAGTCTCCAAAAAAAAAAAAAAAACAATGCATATTGAGAGAAGAAGAGGAAGCGTTATCGGCGAGGACCAACTCCCAAAATAGTGGATAAAAAAGCACCTCAAAAGATGATTCTGGGAGTGTTAGCGACTATAAGAGACATAGTCTTGATTATATGTTTAAAAAAGGAGGTTTGACTTTGATTATCAAACGTAAATGTTCAAGGAGCGATACTAAGGAGAATCCTATTTTTATTACGATATTTTGGCACTTAGACCATCTCCATATTGGTAGATACCCGTATGGATATCTTTAGAATTTTTTATTAATATTTTTCATTAATCACACTAACTTAGAACTCCAAAACTCATTTTACTAATTTTCTCCTCCATTGGTAGAACTTCTATTGGGTTCTTAAAAATATATATATTTTTAAAACACTATATTATACATATTACAAATAATAAAAATTAAAACATACATGAAATAAAAACATATGAAAAAGAAAGATTAATGTTTTAACGGAAACACACGAAGTTTGTAATCTTAATATGATCCAAATTTTTGCCATAGATGCTCTACCAAATCCGCTTTTAGTTTTTCATGTTTTATTCACAAACCGGTACTCAAAAATGGCAAATGTTAGTTAAAGAATTAAAATACTCAGATTTTTCATAGATTCTTCACATTTTCATGCGATATTGACGTCCGAAATTTCTGGAATGCTTCACCTATCCCACCGTATAATTTATTACTACTTTTTATGTACAAATAAATATGTTTAAACTAAACATAAATCGCACTTCAAAAATTTATTAAATTATGTTGCAGTATAATCCAACAAACAACATAAATATACACGTAACTATAACTTTGTAGATAATAGTATATCCAAAAGAAAAAAAATTTAGAGATAATAAGTACAGAAAAAAATATATATTAACAACTACAAGAAAAAAAGAGAATATATGCTTTTGAATTTTGCTAGAGAAAGTTAGGTGAGAAAATTTTTACTTTTTTTCCAACCAATAGAAATTGGCCACATAAAGGTTCTTGGGAGTTTCTTAAATTCCCTCATTAAGAACCATTTCTAAGGAGTTTCTTAAATTATTAATTATATTAAAGATTTTATTCATGAGAAACTCATTTTAGAACCCCTAAATTTTCTCTAATGGAGATGCTCTTACTAATATATATATATATAATATGTATATTATATTATAACTTGTTATCAGCACAAACAATGTAGCAAAACTGAGTACAATTTAATAATATATACAAAATTACAATAAGAAAATTGTCCTTAAATTTCCTCTAATGGAGATGTTCTTACTAATATTTATCCATCTAATATATGTATATTATATTATAACTTGTTATCAGCGCAAAGATTGTAGCAAAACTGAGTACAATTTAATAATATATACAAAATCACAAAATTGTAGTATAATCCAACAAGCAACATAAATATACACGTAACTATAACTATGGAGATAATAGTTTATCCAAAAGAAAAAAATTTAGAGATAATAAGTAAAGAAAAAAAAAAGAATATATATTAACAACTACAAAGAAAAAAAAAGAGCATATATGCTTTTGAATTGTGCTAGAGAGAGTGAGGTGAGAAAATTTTTACTTGTTTTCCAACCAATATAAATTGGCTACATAAAGGTTTTTGGGAGTTTCTTAAATTCCCTCATTAAGAACCGCTTCTAGGGAGTTTCTTAAATTTTTAATTATTTTAAAGATTTTATTCATGAGACACTCATTTTAGAACCCCTAAATTTCCTCTAATGGAGATGCTCTTACTAATATTTATCTATCTAATATAGGTATATTATATTATACCTTGTTATCAGCACATACACTGTAGCAAAACTGAGTACAATATAATAATATATAGAAAATTACAATAAGAAAATTTCTTCCTAAATTTCCTCTAATGGAGATGTTCTTACTAATATTTATCTATCTAATGTAGGTATATTATATTATAACTTCTGACGTCGAAATAACTCTCTCACTCCTTAGAGCTCAGAACTCTCTCACCCAATTAGAGCTTTTGAATAGTGTTCAAGATTCTTTTTCTGTGGCCACTATATCTCTATTCCAAGATCTCTCATGTTCATCGCTCTGAAGATTTGGTTTTTATTAGCTTGAAATCGGAAGTTTGAAGTGGGTAATTATCAGACCTGGTATAGTATAGAACCAATGTCTGCATCGATACACTCTGTTATGGAAGGTTTGAAATTTGATGAGGAAGATGAAGCTCCTTTCATATTGCCACCTCCATCCAACTACAGATCTAGTGAAAGGAATCAGTTCAGTATCATGGGTAGACTTTTAAACATTGACCATCAAAAAATGTCAAGTCTAATAAAGGATATGTCTAGTAAATGGCAGTTGTATGACATAATAAGAGGTGTTGCTCTGTCTAGAGATCGATTTCAGTTTATCTTCAAGCACCCTACAGATATCGAAAGGATTTTGGAGGATGGTCCTTGGACCTACAATGAATGGTAGATGACAATAGATAAATGGATTGAACACCCACCAGAAGACTATTTAAATTATATGCTCGTGTGGGTCAGAATCAGAAACATCTCGGTTAACTACTATGAAGAAGAGTCCATATCCCCATTGGGAGAAATAGTAGGGCCAGTGAAGGAATTACCATTTGATCCTTCCAGGTCCCAAGGCAATGGCTATGTAAGAGTGCGTGTGCTCTTTGATGTTTCCAAACCGGTAAGGAGATCAAGAGTAGTTCAAATGCCCTCGGGAGCAAAAATGGTCACTTTCTATGACTTTGAAAGAATCCAGAAGATGTGTTATAACAGTCAGAGGTTCATCCATTCCAAAGATAGATGCCCCTATATGAAAAAGACTAACCAGCCTTCACCTTCTCAATCTCTTCCTCTGATAAAAGTAGATACTCAAAAGATTATGTCCCATCTACAACAAGATGATCCTCTATTGGGAACAGAGAATCAAATTGGTTTAGATCCAATTTCTGGTAAACCAAGAATATCATAAGAAGTTATGGATCATATGAGGCAATACCTGTTAGCATCAGAAGGGACAGAGAGAAAAGTCAGAGAAGATAAAATCAAGACATCCCTAGCAGATTTGGAGAATAACCCCCTAGCTCAAAAAACTCTTCTCAGGTTAGAAACTGTAGTTGCAATTACTCATGATGTGAATAAAGGAAAATGATTGGTATTTGATTACCCTGATTCAGTGAACTCTAGATCAGAAATGCAACCTAAAGATCTAAGAGAGAAGTTAATGGGTTCAGCTATTAGAGCTGCTCAAGGCCACTCTCCAACCCTCTCTTCAAGAAGCTCTTCACTTAAAAAGGGTTCAAGTTACCCTGATAATCTGAGGCACCCTGTCTTAGTGGGATCTACGGTTATGAGCCAAGACTGTTCAGTCTCTGGTTCTACCGGGTCTGGTAAAGCAAACTCAAAGAGAAGAAGAAGACCTTTTAAAGCCCAAAGACTAAATAACAAAGCTGTGCAGACTAAGGAAGTAAATGCTCAAGGTCAGCCATCACCAACATCTTCTAAAGAGGAAAAAAGAAAAGCATAAAAGAGACAGGCAATCTCATCTAAACATCTGAAACCATCCCAGTCTGAGATGATCCCAAAAAGGGGATCACCTCATGAGCCATGAGTATCCTTAGCTGAAATTGTCAAGGCCTAGGGAAGGCACGGGACTTGACAATTCCAAGACGTAGGGAACTAAGAAGGAAATGGTTCCCTGATATAATTTTTTTGATGGAAACAAAAACAAGGAAAAGATAGTGGGTAGCCTTCAACTAAGCCTCGACTATGATAATATTTATGTAGTAAATCCAGTTGGTAAAAGTGGTGGCCTCTCACTTCTTTGGAAAAACAAAGTGCAGTTGAAAGTTAATTTTGCTGATAAGCACTTGATTGATGTATCAATGGCTTTGGGAGATAGCTATTTCTGTGTGTCTTTTGTATATGGGGATCACACAAGAAAGAATAGAGACTTCATTATGGGAAAGGTTACAGAGAATTGGAGTGTCCAGATCATCACCATGGTGCATTCTTGGAGATTTCAATGATCTTCTCCATGGTGGTGAAAAGATAGGGGGACCTTTTGGATCCTCAGAACAATGCCAGGCTTTCATAAACATGATCCAAGGCTGCATAATGAAAAATTTCCATCTCATGGTAATCATCTCGCTTGGGGAGGCAGACGCAATGGGCTATGGATTAAATGCAGGTTGGAAAGGAGTTTCACAAATACAAGTTGGTTATCTCTATTCCCAGCTTCTAATCAGATGTTTTTGGAGAAAAGAGGTCCTGACCATAGGCCAGTTCTTACGCTGCTCAACTCTAAATGTGACAGATTTAAAGGACAATTTAAATATGATAGAAGATTCCATAATAACCCTAAAGTCAAGGAACTAATCAGAACAGTGTGGTCTGTAGCTCACCATCCAGGTCAGAGAAAATCATCCATCCTCTTAAGAGAATGCAGAAGGAAAATGAGCCTTTGGAAAAGGTCAAACCATTTCAATGCCAATGATAAAATTCACCTCCTTCAACATGACCTATAACTGGAGCAGTCAAGTCATAACCCATCATTCTGGAAAACTGTGGAACTGAAAAAATATCTAATTCAAGCTTACAAAGAAGAAGAAATATATTGGCAGCAGAAAAACAGAGCTAAATGACTACGTGAAGAAGATGGCAACTCTGAATAATTCCACTCAATAGTAAAATCCAATAGATACAAGTACAATTTTCCGAAAACAGGTAGAGTTTAATTTTGTACATTTCTGTATTATGAGAGTTTGATTTCAAATAATTTGGTTATCTAGTGAATGTAGTCTAAAGACACTACCATAAAACAGGGGTATGTCGGACAAAAAACCGTCAGTAATAGTAACGGAAAAACTGATGGTTTTCTGTGTTGTCACTAATTTACTGACGGATTGATATCTGATAGTAATATTGACGGATTAATGACAGGATTTTACTGACGAATTTATTTGGTCACTAATCCGTCAGTATTCCATTATTAAATTTGCTCAATTTAAACTATTCGTTGTTAGCCGTTAGCAACAAATATATTCAGTTTACTGACAGAATAATCCGTCAGTAATCCGTAAGAAAAAATTTCAATAAAAACCCTAACATCCCCTCTCATTATTTCACAAATTTCACAAACAAACTTATAAAATGTCTACTTCTTCTTATTTTAGATCATGGATGAATAGTGAAAGGATGAATGCATAGACAAAACTTTTGAATGAGGAATATGCAAATGGTGTTATGGAGTTCATAGAATTAGTATGTCAACAACCTTGGGCACAAAGCAGTCGTAAGTTAACATGTCCATGTTCTTTATGTTGGGATTCTCATCATATTAGGATATATATAGTATGGACTCACTTGTATGTGAATAATTTTATGCCGAGTTATAAGGTTTGATATTTACATGGAGAAAGACATAATATTGTTGGCAGTAGTAGCGGTAGCAAACCATTGGCTGATAGGATAGAAGAACCTAGAACGGATTTTGTTTTTGGGGTTAATAATATTTAAATGGTTAATGACGTTTATGGAGAAAATAAAGAGACAGCGCAAGTTTCGTATAAAAAACCTAATTTAGAAGCACAACAGTTTTTTATATTGGATGCAACGAATCAGCCATTACATAGAGGATGTAGAGTTGGTCATTCGTCTTTATAATCTGCAAATAGGTAGATGGGGATAAAGATATATTATAATCTGGCTGAGGATTGTGTTGACGCAATAGCCAAGTTTGTGAGGGATATCTTGTCAGAAGATAATTCTGCTCCAGGTTCATATTACGAGATACAAAATCTTGTTTTGGAACTTGGATTGTCGTATCAGATTATAGACATGTGCATCGACAATTGTTTGATTTATTGGAGACGCGATCAAAACTGGACAAATTGTTGATATTATCGCAAACCAAGGTATAAAGATACATGCGGTAGAGTTTCAGTCCCTTACAAGAGGATGTCGTATTTTCTCCCTAACAGATAAGTTGAAGAGGTTGTATCATTCTTAGAGAACAACTGCAGCAATGAGATGGCATGCTAAGCATAGATTTGATGGAGAGATTACACATCCTTCTGATGCAGAAGCTTGGCATCATTTTCAGTTTACATATCCGGATTTTGCATGCGAGACATGAAATTTTTATCTAGGATTAAGTATAGATGGATTCAACACTTTTGAGAAGCATGGTAGACAATATTCTCTATAGTCAGTCATCATGACACCTTACAATTTGCCATCATCTTTGTGCATGAAATGAGAGTTTGTATTTCTCTATGTTCTTGTACCTGGGACAGATCATCCGAAATGATCGCTTGACGTATTTTTGCAACCACTAATATATGAGTTGAAGCCATAATGGAAGTATGGGGAAGAGGTGTATGACGTGTCATTACAACAAAATTTTAAAATGCGAGCGGTTCTTATGTGGACTATAAACGATTTCCCAGCGTATGGTATGTTATATGGAGGGACAACACATGGAAACTAGCATGTCCATATTGTAACGACAACATTGACTCATTCCAGCCGAAGAATGGAAGAAAAACATGTTGGTTTAATTGTCATCAATGGTTTTCCCCCAACTCATCCATATCGTTGATCTACTATGTTATTCACAATGAAGAGATGTGGTGCAGGTCCAACACTTGAATTAGATGGCACGGATCTATTAAAACAAATGAGAGATTTCTGTCTTCAAAGGACCGTTGATGCTAATGTTGGTGGGAATGGACACGTCAATATTGACTTTGCAGGAGAACATCATATATGGCACAAGGAAAACATATTGTAGGATTTTCCTTAATGTGAAAACCATTTGTTGAGATATAATTTAGATGTCATGCACATTGAGAAGAAAATTTTTGACAACATTATAAACACCGTGCTAAATGTCCAAGAGAATACCAAACACAATTTGAAGTCTAGATTAGACTTGTCAGACATTTGTTCTCGTCCTCAGCCTCACATCACAGATGATGGAAGTTGCCCAATTCCTGTATTTAGATTACCTAAGAATACAAAGGATGATTTCTTTGACTGGATTATGCAAATTCCTTGATGGATACACAACTAATATGAGGAATTGTGTTGATATCGGAGAAGACAAGTTCATTGGAATGAAGAGCTATGATTGTCATGTAGGATGCAATGCCTTCTCCCATTTGTATTTAAGCATCTCCTTCCGAAAGATGTCCACGAATCCATTGCATGTATTAGCTAAGTCATTTGTGTACACTTTACTTATATGTTTTATTTTTGTATTACTTATATAGTTTTTTGCATCTACTGCGGTTAGGACACTTTTTCGCGA
>OVBE01010963.1:0-14545 GCA_900406425.1 Iberis pinnata
CAGAAGAACTCTCCACCTTTCAACAACTACAACCAGAACAGAGGTTACTTCCCAAAGAAGCACTTAACATGGAATGGACAAACACTTAACATGGAATAGACTGGCACTAATCTGGATCGACTGCAGCACTTACCTAGATCGATCTCAGCTCTCTCCTGCACCTAACTGGATCGATCCTGCAACACTTATCTGAATCGATCGCGGCATACCTGGATCGATCTCAGCTCTCTTCTGCACCTATCTAGATCGATCTCGCAGCACTTACCTGGATCGATCTCAGCACCTATATGGATCGATTCCAGCACACTCATGGATCGATCCTGCACTCGCTCCTGGATCGATCCTGCACTCACTCTTGGATCGATCCTGCACTCACTCCTGGATCGATCCTGCATCACTTCTGGATCGATCCCAACACTCAAAATCAGATCGATCTCGTCCAAGACACAAACAAGCTGGATTGATCTCAAGCTCAACTTCTGGACCGATCCCGTTCAAGCGTCCTCAGGTCAGATCGATCTTGCACGTACCAACTTGATTCAAACATGCTCCAACCCGACCAACTCAAATCCGGATAGCACCTGAACCAAGGCCCAAGATCCAAGACAAATAAAGACAAAAAATAATCATTGGCTTGGATCTTGGGTCAGGTCCATTCCGGATTTGAGTTGGTCGGGTCAGAGCGTGTTTGACTAGAGCTGAGAAGAGTGCGAGATCGATCCGAGCTGGGGATGCTTGAACGAGATCGATTCGTGTTTGGTGTTTCTTGAGTGGGATCGATCCAAAGATAAGTGTGGCTTGAGTTGGATCGATCTAGGCTGATGGTAACATCGATCTGGGATCGATCTGGTTTGAAGCTGAGATCGATCCAGGTCGAAGCTTGAGATCGATCTGGTTTGAAGCTGAGATCGATCCAAGTTGAAGCTTGAGATCGTTCTGGTTTGAAGCTGATATCGATCCAGGTTGATGTGGGATCGATCTGGGATCGATCCGGAAGTAGGCTGAGATCAATCCAGATGTTGCAATGAGATCGATTTAAGCTGGTGGTGAGATCGATCTGGGATCGATCCAGTCTGAAGCTTGGGATCGATCTAGTCTTGTGTTGAGATTGATCCAGGCCTTCGTGCTGGTCCATTCCATATTTACTCTTCTTTTTTGAATTCTCATAAAACTTTCACGAAAACTCATGAAAGTCCTGAAAAATCTCCAAAATGCGTGCATATGCAAATTCTAATGCAAAAGTCCTAAAAATCGCAAACTTAATGAAAACAACTATAAATGTGATACACGCACGCCTAAAGACCTCAAAATCAATGTTAAATGACTTCTAAAAACCATGAAAAGTCAGAGTCATCAACAACTTGTACCATGTGGATTAGAGATAGTAGCGGTTGGTGAAGGGTCTTCAGAAGCACAACAATAAGAGAGTGAAGGAGAACGAGCTGATCGTTCGATGCCTCCTCCCCCACCTCGCCCCTGGAAGAAGTTCAAGCGTCATCCCCTGCCTCCTTTTTTTGACAACGAGTCACCCACTTTCTCTTCATATGATGATGGCGGAGTCAACGACTACGACCAATACTAAGGTACACTATTTTCGCCATTGTATATACATTCACTTTTGATTTTGTTTCTCTTTTCCGTCCTATCCTCCATATTCTATTTCACACAAGGGACCGTGTGAATTAAGCTTTTTTAAAAAAATCTGAAAAATTCAAAAATCTAAAAATAATGCATTGCATTTAGTTTCGTTTAGAAGTTTGCATTAGGTCGTATTTGCATAGGAGATCAATGATGAAATTCCTTGTAAATATCATGCTTTATTAATTGTTATCATTGCCCCAGTTATTAGTTATCTATTGCTTGCTAGTCGAATGTGAACTAAGATTGTACCTTGCTTGAAATGGGAAATTGCATGATCTTTACCTTTCTGAAGCATGCTTTGATATGAAGTTTATCTCTATTTATTAAAACCTGAATTTGATTTTTAATTATCATGTTTATGCATTGGATTTGAACTCATTGATAGAATATACATACTTGGACATTGACATCGTTTATTTTAGCAGCATGTTTTGGTTCTAAGTCTGCACTTTCAAACTCCTTCTCCAGACATATGAATTACTTGCTTAAGGGCAAACAAGGATTAAGTTTGAGGAGTTGATATATTAGCATTTTGATGTCTTTTAAATATATTAGCTTTTGTCTCGAGGATCTCCTTAACAACGATTCTTCATTAACGGGTCTGGTTTCGTTTGTAGCTTCATCTTCATATGCGTTCATTACTCCATCTTCTTCAACAATATCTCTGTCTTCTTTGACAATATATTTGTCTTCTACCTTTGTTTCTTCATGCCACTTAGCTGATTCACTTAGTCATGTGCGATATAAACATTTGTCTTTGTTTATCAACATTGACACCTTGTAGAGTCTATTCTTTGACCTTTTCGCTTTCACCAAAAGTTTATTGTCTTTATCGAACAACAACAAGTAGTCTTCCTTTATAAAAATCTCACACCCTGATTCAATTGCTTGTCTTAGGCTAATGATGTTGCCTTTTAAGTCTGCTATGTAGTAGACGTTAGCTAGAATCCTTTTGTCTCCATCTTTACTAATAAAAATGATCAATCCTTTTCTTTTAATGTCAACTCTAGAGTCATCTCTGAATCTTACCTTTCATGATATCTTGTCATTTAATTTTGAAAAGTAGGTAGGATTTCCTGTCATGTGATTTATAGCCCCGTTGTCTAGATACCAAACGTTCTCTTCAGTCGTATGTGTTTCAAACTTGTCTGGAGTAATGTTTTTCTCGTTTAGAAAGAAAACTTCGTGCATCATTAATTCATTTGCGTCTTGAGTACCATCTCCTTCAACTTTCGTTGGTCCGTCCTTTTCCTCTTCCTCTGCCAAAAGATCGACCTCCTTGTCCTCTTCCTTTTCCTATCCCAACGGTTTCTTGATTCTGATAAGAATCATTATTCACGTACATGAGCTTTGATTGCTCCTCTTGATTGAACTCCTCAATATTGATTCTTTCTTCATAGGCATTGAGTCTTCCTATGATGTCTTCAAAACTTGTTTTTTGAGTTCTAATACTTGCTCAAGTGCAGCAACTATGGTTATGAACTTTCTTTTAGGTAAACTATTCAAAATTTTCTTTACTACTTTTTCTTCATCGAAACTCTCTCCTAAAGCTAATGATTTAGCTACTGTCTCTAATAATTTTCCTGAAAAGAGATCAATACTCTTTGTCTCTTTCATCTGTAGTCTGTCGAGTTCTGCAGTTAAGGTTTGTAGTCGAGCCTCTTTGACTCTTTCTGCGGCGATATGTCTAGATTGGATTGCCTCCCATATATGTTTTGATGTCTTGTGATCACCAACTTGTATCACAAGGGTTTCAGATATTGATTGAAAGATAAGAGCCCTTGTTGGGTCATCTTTCTCTCCTTCTTCTACTCTGGGATCTATTGCTTCCCATACCTTGTTTACCTTGAGTGCGACTTTCATACGCATTGCCCAGTAAGTGTAGTTTGTGTCGTTAAGCATAGGGTACTGAAGACCGCTACTCTTAGCACTGGTAGATGGAACGTTCTCTCCCATGTTTCTTTCTTCTTTTTTGAATTAATCTGATTCGACTTGCAAGCTCTGATACCAATTATTGAATCAGACAAATCGATATATGCACTTTTTAGGATTAAGAGAATAATAACAACTTTTATTAGATTAAGAAATCACTGAAAATTTAATCTCTCTCTTAAAACCTTAAACTCACACACATGTGTTCGTTCCTATTCTCTAATCTAAGATATACATAATGTTTAGACAACTCCTAAACCTAATAGAAAAACATTTTTTAATTATCTTTTAAATAATTCCTAAAAGATAAGCTCATATCTTATCTTTATTTTAGAATATGAAACATTATCCTACACTTCAAGTTTTTTTTTTTCAAGCTTATCTCAACATGTGTCGAAATTAGACGGAGAAGCATCAATGCTATTATACATTGTGGAGTTCCACATGATTGAGTGTAGACTTGATTAAAGTCTAACGTATAATTAGATATCTTAGGAAGATTTCAAATAGAAAATATCCGTTGATAAAACAGTTAAGTTTGATCGACTGTGCTCACAAATGTGTAATTGTTTTGTTGTAATAGTGGATCCGTTTCTTGATTAAAG
The DNA here is from genome assembly GCA_900406425.1 of Iberis pinnata. Classification (NCBI taxonomy): domain Eukaryota; kingdom Viridiplantae; phylum Streptophyta; class Magnoliopsida; order Brassicales; family Brassicaceae; genus Iberis; species Iberis pinnata. The sequence goes on from OVBE01010963.1 coordinate 4,179, forward strand.
CCCACATATGTAAGTTGGAGAAACAAACCTCATAAAACATTATATGCGTTTCTTTTAATTTTGCACACTCGATTACTTTTATCTTTTTCAAGTATATGGGATTTTATGAGGACAAACCCTTTCTTTGTTTTAGTTATGCCAACTAGATCTTTGACAAAAAAAAACTAAACTAAACTTTTTTACCTTTTGAATAAAATATCTCTTATCATCTATTCTCTCTTGTAATTTAGTTTCCAAAAACTTTTAGTGAACAATTGCTTGAAATGAATAAATGTCCAATTGAGAATAAGAATAGACTAACGAAGATGAGGATTGCCGGTGATATTTTTGATGTTAATGTTTATATATTTATAAAAAGAAATTCATAATTTCCAATTTAAACTCAGAATTTAGAGGCCAGGATTTGGATCCCTTGATTGATATGGAGATTAAAATACATATTTTAAGAAATCAAAGTTTTTATATGGTAACAGAATTATAAAAAAAACAATGTTTTCTAGTTAATATCATCTGATGATTAGCTTTCAAAACCGTCGAATGTTACGGTGCACTATGTCACGATTCCGGCAATCACGGCTGAATCTGGGGCAGAGGTTTCGAACCGAGATCCTTCTTCTCGATCTAAAGTTCGATATGACACACAATCTAATTGGGCAATTTCCTCACTTCTCTTCATTGTTTTCCTTTCTCGATTTACAGAATTTTCTTTACAAGATCTTTCGATTTCTTAAGGAAATAATGAAATCACACACTGATTTTCAGTATCAAGGGGTTTATGCTTTCATATCCCACACATTTAATCAAGAGAATCCATGGATCTCTTATTTTCTCTCCTTGATTTGTCTTGGTCGACTATTTATTCAGTTTTTCCAAAGCCTGCTTCTTCACTTTCTTCATAACTTTCTTTCTTCCCAATCCATCTCTCTCGTTCTTCAAATAATCATGGCTTCACAGTCTTCTTTGGTGAAACAAGATGGTGACCGAGAGAAACCACAACCTCTCAATGTCCCTGCTTTTGATAACTCTGCTTTTCTCAAAAGATACGAGAGAACACTAGTGGGTAAGGTGCTCAATCCTTTTTAAAAAGCTTCCAAAATCAAGACGATTTTGTCTCTATTTCCTTCGATTTGGAGATGCAAAGGTCCAGTTCACGGATACGAACTAGATGGAGGTAAATTCCACTTCAAGTTTTTGAAGGAGGAGGACTTGAAGAAGGTTATGGATAATCGTCCATACCACTTTGAAGGCTGGTTCGTTCCACTGGAAAGATGGATCCCGACAGTACGTCGAGATTTTCCATCCCAGACTTTAATCTGGATAAGGCTTAAAGGTGTGCCTGAATTTTACCGAGCAGAAGAGACTTTACGAACTGTGGGTTCCGACTTGGGTGAAGTTGTTGAATGCGATGTTGATGGTGGAAGGGTCCTCATCACGATGGAATGCCGGAAACAAATCTACTTCTCAAGGGAATTGCGCTTTGCAAATGGTGACGTGATCCGGGTGCGTTTGTATTACGAGAAGCTAAACCACTATTGTACCCGGTGCAATCAGATTATCCATGAAAGTAAATTCTGTCCGAAGGGTGTGAGCAAGAAGAAAGAATCCTGGCAAAGGCAACCGGCGAATTTACCAGTAGATCAACTCGCTGGAGATGTTACTGGTTCTCCACAACAGAACATTCCGATGGCTATTAACGAGCCAAAAGTCCCAGATTTCGTAGGAACTAGTGCATCCAGGGTGCTTGTCACACGTCCGTCCGCTAAGCGTAAGCTTTTTATTCAAGACGATGATGAGATGAGTTGGAATGGGGGTAATGGTACAAGAAATTGGGTTGATAAGGCCTTTGGTGGAGAAATTGAAAAAGCTGTGGCAGTTGGTGGAGAAGTCACCAAAATTACACCGGAATTAGTGCTGGCAAAGTCACCGGCGAGGACTGCCATAGTCGTGTAACCAGACGTCGCATCAATCCCGTTGAAAAGTCTCGATCTCAATGAAACCCTTAGAGATGGGCTGGGTTTCGATGGAGGAGAAAAAGAAGGCTTTTTGTCTTTACCAGGCCCAGTTGGTGTTGCTCAAGCCCAACAAGTGCCCTTAGTATCGGACACAGTGATTCCTTTGGGCTCACTAATGATTTTATGGCCCAATTCTCTGAAGGAACTTTGTGTTATGACATGATATCAAATTTTGGCCCCTTTGAAAGTCCACTCTTAATTGGACAAAGTGGCACGAATGATAATGTCAACCTATCGCATGTGGACATTTCTGAAATTATTTCTCATTTGAGAAATCTGATTGGAATAGTGGGTAGAAAAGATGAAAACAGATTGGTTAAGGCTTTACAACCCAAAAAGAATATTGGACATGATCCATTCAAAGGGAACAAGTTAAAGAGAAAAACTGCATGTTTACAAGGTGATTCTGCACTTATTGATGATATTCCCCCATCCCACTCAAAGATGGATCTACCCGAAGGACAGAAGTTTGAGGAAAAAATTAGCCAAGTGGTTGAAGGAAAACCACCGGCAGAGGGCTGATATGTTTCTGAGTTGGAATTGCCAATGAGCGGGAAGTTTCTTGGCAATTCGAAGACTTCGGGAATTTTGGTGTACGTTGTTCCCGGGAGTCTTGTTTCTAATGGAGACCAAGCAATCGTGTGAGTTCCTTCAAGATATTCAAGCACACCTTGGTTATGATTTTCTTTTTACAGTTCACCCTTCTGGTCGAAGCGGGGGACTAGCCCTTCTCGCTCTTTCAAACTTTCAAGTTGTTGTTCTTTCTTCGAATAAAAATGTAATCGATACCATGCTTACTATTGATGGTAATAAAGTTTTTATCTCTTTTTTTTTATGGAGCACATGTTATTACAAATCGTGAACGAGTGTGGGAATCTTTGAAAAGAATAAATTTAATGTGTTTTTCCCTTTGGGCCCTAATTGGTGATTTTAACGAAATTGTGGATCACCATGAAAAACAAGGGGGTAGAACCCGTAGCGAAAGTTCTTTCCTTGACTTTCGACCTATGAAACAATATTGTGGGATGGTGGATTTCCCATTCATCGGAAACTGTTTATCCTGGGTTGGAAGAAGGGGGGCCAACACAATACGGTGTCGCCTAGATAGGGGAATGGGAAAAGAAGAGTGGTATGGCTGTTTCTCACATTCCTATATCGAGTATCTGAGTTTTCAGAGCTCAAACCATCGATCAGTTCTACTGCGAGTAACCAAGAAACGTTTTAATGGCTCTAAGCAATTCCGTTTTGACAAACGATGGGTAGCAAAGCCTGATTTTGAGCAAATTATTTGAACGGGCTGGCAAGCTCGAGTGCCTGATGATAGTGCGAATATTAGTTCTCGCATTAAAAACTGTCGGGGTATAATCTCGAAATGGAGACATAAAGAGGTCTTGAATACAAGTGAGGTTGTGACGAGCCTTAAAAAGCAGTTGGATCAGGCATATTCGAATGACAATTTGGTTAGCGAAATTCAAAATTTAACGGAGAATCTGCGTATTTCTCTATCAGCGGAGGAATTATATTGGAGACAAAAAAGTCGTGTTCAATGGTTACAGGAAGGGGATAAAAACACAGGTTTTTTCCATGCTTCAACCAAACTACAGCGGGCACGGAACCGCATTATAGGACTTAGTACAGATTCAGGATCCTGGGTAGAAAAAGAGGAAGAGATTGAAAAGGAGGCCATTACATATTTTCAGTCTTTGTTTACTGCTTCGTCAACGAGTAATATCCAAGAGGCTCTTAGCCCTCTGAAATCTCGTGTTACACCAGAAATGAATACTCGGTTAATAGCCCCAATTAAGGAAGCCGAGGTAAAGGCGACACTTTTTGCGATGGGGCCTGAAAAGGCACCCGGTCCTGATGGTATGACCGCTCTTTTCTACCAACACTATTGGCATATTGTGGGATCACATATAACGAAGATGATCCAAATCTTCATGTTGAGAGGTATTCTGGATGAGTCTATAAACTTGACGAATATTTGTCTTATCCCAAAAACAGACCGTCCACAAGGAATGAAGGAATTTAGGCCTATTAGCTTGTGCAATGTAAGCTACAAGATCCACTCAAAGGTTCTCTGCCAAAGACTTCAAAAAGTATTACCTTCCATCATTTCGGAAACTCAATCGGCTTTTGTCGCGGGACGATCAATTACTGATAATGTACTTCTAGCACAAGAAGCTTTTCATGCTCTAAGATCTCAGTATAGCTGCCGGAAAAACTTTATGGCCATTAAGACTGATATAAGTAAGGCTTACGATCGCGTTGAATGGTCGTTTTTCAGCAACTAATGGTCAAGCTAGGTTTTGATGGCATTTGGATACAATGGATAATGTCATGTATTACGTCAGTCTCATATAGTGTCTTACTGAATGGCTCGCCAAAAGGGGTGATTGTGCCATCCAGAGGTTTAAGACAAGGGGATCCTTTATCACCCTATCTTTTCATTCTCTGTACAGAGGTTCTTATTGCTAATTTATGGAAAGTGGAAGCATCGGGCCGCCTAGACGGCATTCGGATTGCTAAAAATAGCCCATCACTATCTCATCTCCTTTTTGCGGATGATAGTCTGTTTTTCTGTCGAGCCACTCTGGCTCATTGTCAAGAAATAACACATATACTTCGGTTATATGAAAATGCATCAGGACAATGTATAAACCTCGACAAGTCGACGGTTATCTTTGGGAAAGATTTTCCTCATCAGAATCAGATGTTGATTAAGTATCAGTTAGGCATACTCTCGGAGGGAGGACGTGGTAAATACCTAGGGATACCATAGCATCTTTAGGGCTCCAAAGCGCAAATTTTCTCATATGTGCGTGATCGCCTGAATACCCGTATCAATGGATGGTCATCGAGGTTTCTATCAAAAGGTGGTAAAGAAGTCCTTATCAAATCGGTAGCCCAGGCTTTACCAACATACATTATGTCCTGCTTTCAACTTCCTATGACGCTTCTTAAAAAGCTATATGGTGCTGTTGCAGATTACTGGTGGAGTACGTCTGGCAGATCAAAAGGGATACATTGGGTTGCATGACACAAACTATGTTTGCCTAAAAGATGGGGGGGGACTTGGCTTCCGCTCTTTACATTTGTTTAATAAAGCCCTCCTAGCGAAACAATTATGGCGATTATTTACCAGGCCTGACTCGCTCATTGCCCGTATTTTGAAAGCGCGTTACTATAGAAATGGAAATATCCTCCAGGCGGTGAAGTCTGCAAGGCCTTCATATGGTTGGCGAAGTATTCATGAATCACTGCCCCTCCTTTCAATTGGTTTACAGCGTACGATTGGAACAGGAAATACCACTCGAGTATGGCAAGATCAATGGGTACCAGCGGGTCTACCTAAACTAGCTACGAGTTCAGGGAATATTGTCTCTCCGGATTTACGAGTCTCTGATCTACTAATAGCCAATTCATCCCATTGGAATGTATCCCTGATTAATCCGACCGTCGATTTACACACCGGATAGCTATTGTTGGTACTTCTCGAAAACAGGTGGCTATTCGGTAAAATCGGGATATGAAATCGCATTAGATGCTTATAATACTCAAATGGGTTTCTGGCCAGATCAGCCATCGATAACTCCCCTACTAGCTAAGGTTTGGGAAATCTCTGCACCTTCTAAATTAAAGTACTTTATTTGGCAAGCACTTTCAGGTGCACTGGCGGTGAATGATCAACTGGCAAAAAGAAAGCTGAGAGCTAATGATTATTGTTCACGATGTGGTGCCAATCATGAGTGTGTAAATCACGCTCTTTTTGTTTGTCCGCATGCGTTGCAAAGTTGGGCGCTCTCGCATATTCTAAGTCCAGGTGGGACTTTCCTCACTGATAATCTCTATTAGAATATGCATTACCTGCTAATGAAGGCGGCGGATGCTTCGCAGACAGGACAACTGTTCAAAGTATTCCCCTGGATTCTCTGGTATATTTGGAAGGCACGGAATGCAATGTGTTTTACTAATCTATCAAGAGATCCTGCTGATATAGTAGCCATAGCGTCACAAGAAGCAATGGAATGGTTAACAGCCAATTCCACGGAACGTGTTTATTTCTCGCAAAGGAGTGTGCTTAGAGCACCCACAGTCCACTCAACATCACCAATAACTAGTTGTTGTGGTATTGATGGTTCATGGAAGATGGGTGATACATTAAGTGGTCTAGGTTGGTCCGTCTTCTCTGAAAATGGTCAATCCATTTTAATGGGCTGTTCTGGTATTAGGCGGGGTTTGTCCCCCTACACACATAACTACTCGCCCTGATATGGGCACTTAAATGTTTGCAAAGTACATCCATCCAATGTACCAATTTTCGTACAGACTCTACAGAGCTGCTTCACATTTTGGATAATCCCTCAGAATGGCCCATCTTTGCAGCGGAGATAGCGGAATTTAATATTTTGAAGCAAAACTTTCCACTCTTCACTATGACACATTGTGTTCCGGAGCTGAATTGTAGGACTGATTTACTAGCAAAAGGGGCTCGCGAATTTACTTTCCACACTTTTTTTTCCTTTAGTGGCTGCTAATTTTACGATCCAATGTTTTATCTACCATCGGTTAATTCACAAAAGACTCTTTTTATTTGTCTAAAAAATGATCATTATTTATAGGATGATATCTTATAGGAAAAAGTATTTGGTGGTCCTGAATATTGTTGTTTTATTTAAAAGGTGGTCCTCAGAATTAATTAATATGTATTGTTTTTAAATTGCATGTTTGTGTTTGAAATTAATTTTGTATATACACTAGTACACGTAAAAGTTATACAATATAGATATGTTTGAAGTGGACAATAGCAAAAGCTAAAACATACATATAGTTTTCAATATAAGATCGTCGTTAGGTTAGACTTTAAGGAGCGCTTTTTAATATATAAAGGCGAAAAAAGTGGATAAGATTGAAGTATATGAATAATCAAATATGGCAGATGTGGTCGTTAAAGGTCACCATCACAAGATTTCTTACGTTTCCGTAATCCATATTATTAATCTTATACTTTAGTAAATTATATATTAACATACGAAATCTCATTCCATGTGCATGTAATATGCTCTCTTAGAGTTTAATGGTAAAGAAATATAAAAACTGGTAGAATAATTATTGGTGGATTATAATTAAGTGGAGAAAAATAGAAAATATATTTGTTTCTTCTATTTTCTTTTTTGCAAAATAGTCTTCTAAAATCCGTTCTATTTTTAAAATTTTATTAGTGAACCAAGCTAATCGATGTTTTTCATTTTTCTACCCAAATGGTAAAGAGAATTAAAAAGTATTTGATTCTATTATTTTGTTGGTTCTATTTTAGTGGTTTAAATTTAGAAGAATATTTGATTCTACTGTTTTGATTCCTCTCTGTATACAACAATTTGGATCATTAAGTTAAACGTATTCCACACATTCTCCTATCCATATTCCGCTTCAATTATGTGTTATTGAATGCTTTTATTTCTATAATGTTTTTACGATAACAATGAATTTATGAATTTTCTTAATTATATAAATAAGATGAAAGTTTTTCGTTTACAAAAATTACGTAATTAAGTATATGTAATTTTTCTAAAGCATGTAGTTTATAGAAAAAATGTGTTATTTATTTCACTATCCTCTTGATGTTGATATTTTCAAATAATTAAATAAAAAGTACTAATTAAATTTTGCAACCATCACATATTTCAACTCCTAAACACACACACACACACAAACGCTAATCACATTAGTTAGTTGCAATGAATGCATAATTTCAAACAATTAAAATCTCATAATTTTTTGTGACCACAACATTATTTACCGACCTCTTTTCATCCTTGATGAATACAACATTCGTGTCTGTAGTGTTAGGTTAAATGACATCCATTGACACCTCCAAAGAAACCTAAGATTTTAAAAAGTGTTATAATATTCCCAAAAATTGAGCTGATATATTGGCGTTCAAAAGTGTTATATATTAATCCTACAATCGTGTGTCCCCAATCTACAATTTTTATGTCTACAAATAATATCAATTATTTAATATTTTGTTTTACTAAATTATTACAAAAGAAAATATATGTTTATCAGCTCATTTTTCTTTTCTATTCGGTAACTTAAGAGTTTCTCCAACCATACACTATTTTAGACTCTAAAAAACACAATCTTTAATAACTTAAATCCATTCAGTAATCCCAATTTCATTTTTGAATAGAAAATTGGATTAAAATGTCTTCTAACCTTGACCAATTTTCAACTCCAGAATATAATAAATTTGAGATGACTCCATAAAATGAGCAAAGTTATTTACTCCATATTTTATTTCATTTCCAGCTCTAAAATAGAATAACACAAAATAATGGAATATAGTTAGAGAAAAATCAATCTATATTATTAATTGAGAAACATCTCTTTTAAAAAAGAATCTTTATTTTGTAAAAAATTACATGCATTTTTCTTGGTTTTCAACACAATTTTAAAATTTTCAATAAGAGTAAGAAAGAAAACTATATATCTCATAAAAACATGGAATTTCTTTTACAATAGAATATATTTAAATTATATATACATATAATCCTAAAAACTTGGAAAATTTTTTATTTATTTTCGAATTTAAAATTTTCTATCTAAAATTTATATTTATAAATATTGTAAAATTAAGTATATATTACATACAATTGGTATTTAAATTTCATTTTAATAGTTTAAGAATGTAGACTATCTCAGTTATTATTAGTTTTAATAATATTGTAAAAAATACTAAAAAGAAATATTTTTAAATTAATTAAAATAAGAAATTAAATATTTTGCTCTTACTATTATACTAAGGGGTTACATGAAATATCATTACAAAAAAATATTTCAAAAATAAATTAAATAAATTAATCTACTATATATTAAAAAGAAAGATTTTTAAAAAATAAACATTTATTTTGTTGAATATTACATAGCATGTCATTGTTCTTAATAACAATTTAGATTATTTCATTAAGAATATAATTGACATATAACATTTAAACTTAAAATCTAAAAAGAATCATATATTATTATATTTCTCAAATCTTTGCTATTTATTTTCTATAATCTTATGATTATGTAATATGAGATTTTTCATAATTAGTCAGATATTTTTTGTTGTTGAAATTTTCATTAATTTGTTTGCGTTAGTTTTTAGGGATTTAATTATTTTGTTTACTCCAACGTTTACATACAAATAGTTGTGCAACAATCACAAATACAAATATGGTGAAAAAAATAATGTAAGATAATATATAGAAAAATAAAATTTACACATAAACCGTAATATAGGGTTATGACTTAAATTAATTTTTCAATTTTCTGTATGTTAAAACAATTTAATATATATCAAAATAATATTTTATATCAAATATTTTGAAAAGGTATATATTTAATCAAATAAGCCACGCAATTATTGTTTTTTAAAAAATAAATAAGCATAAGTTATATAACAAAATATTTAAATTATATATCAACTATATAAAATCATTTAGGAAAATAAGTCACGAAACAAGTTAAATATGAATTTTAGGATCACAGTTTTTCATGGGATACATCAAAATCTTTTCTTCTATTACAACAAGGATTAAATGAGTTTCAAGATATATGTAATAAATTACATTAACATAACAAATGTAAGTAAAAACGATATCAATTAAAAAGGATTTAGACAAATAAGATGTATGGTGGATTGAGATCATTAAGGTGGTGATTGGTAAGTGCTTTAGAATCTTTGCAGAGTCGTATTGATTTCTTAAGTATTAAGTTTTCACCAATCAAGTTCCGTGGAGATTTTTGATTTCTAAAGCAATATATTTTATTTTGTTTATTTTTTGGTCCTGCATAGCAAAAAGTCCAGAGCACTACTATTTAAGTTTTGAATATTTTTTTGGCTCTGCAGAACAAAAAAGCCTACAACACTAATATTTGCCAATCATAATTTTATTTTTGCAAACCTACAGCCAAGATTTCTAAAGCTAAAATCCTACAACAAAAAATGAAAGCTACAACAATAATTCCTACATCCAACTTTCTACAGCAAAAAATATAAATCCACAACATTTACCAATCACCACCTAATTCTTTGGACTACAACTCTCCATAGATCCGACATAAAATATTTTAGTTTGTTATAAGACATATTAGACAAACTATCAAAATTAGTTTTATAGAGTTTTTTTTAAGGTTTAGTTTTATAGAGTTAACAAATACTTCTATTAACTTGAGTTACATAGTTAATAACAAGTTTTATGTAATCAAATCTATGATTTGACTATAAAAATTGTAAATTTTATTTTAGCAATGTTGGATACACAAAATTAACTTTTCATATTTAGATCACATTTACATTATATATAT
>OVBE01010964.1:0-14544 GCA_900406425.1 Iberis pinnata
TACACTTATAATTCATGTTAGGTTTAGTCACTTATCATATTATATTATCGGGTATTTTATTCTATTATCGAAAATTTCTCGTTTTATCGGGTACTTTTCATCTTAAAATTTTTGGGTATGTTATTCTAATACCGAATACATTTTTATTTTATAGGGTATTTTTTGTAATTCGGGTCTAAAATACCCGAAATCGATTAAGAACCAAAAATTTCAGATAATTTTCGATTCCTCTAACATAGAACTGAACCGAATTAAATCAACCTAAACCGATATAGAACCGATTGAAATCAACCTAACAAGACATTTATATGAAATCAATTAATAGTACACATGAGTTGCACAAAAATCAACCTAAAAAGAAGACAAAGAAGAAAAAAAGAAAACAAAAAATAATCAGCCTAAAAAACATGAGGCCCAATCCATATGTTTCACATGTGTTTGTTCAGGGCTGGGCTTGAGTTTGGTGAAGAATATTGGTGACATAGTCATCAAATTTGGTTGGTGGTTTTCGCAAACGATGACCTTTGCCCAGAGCTTCAGTAGTCGGTGTTGGAATTGCAGCGGATGAGATAGATGGTGTTGCTAGAATAGATAGTGGAGATTGCTCAACTCAATATCAAATGAAATTGTAGGTTCATGTAAATCTGTAAGTTCTAGAAAAATTGTAGCATCTGGAATTATTGTTGGGTCTGCGATTACTGTAGGTGGCTGGATCAAATCATCATCCAGAATAAACAAAGGTGGAGAGCCGATGTCAAGAGATGGTGATGAGGACAGTGATGTACATATAGAGTATGGGAACTCATGTTCGATGAAGATGACATCCCGAGATACAGTGATTTTTCCCGTATCGAAATTATAAACCTGGCAGCCTTTTTCGCAAAAGGATACCCAATATAGACAGATTTATGGCTGCAAGGTGCAAACTTGTCACCACCATACCGCTAATTGTGGGCGTAGCAAGCACAACCAAAGACACAAAGATGATTAAGTGGTGGAGCTCGATCATAAATCAGCTCAAAAGGTGTTTTACCAGCCATCAGCTTAGTTGGTATTCGGTTAATCAAATAGGTTGTCGTTAATGCACAGTAACCCCAAAACTCAATCGGCAAAGAACCTTGAAACCGTAAAGCTCATGCAACGTTGATAATGTGATGATGTTTGCGTTCTACACGACTGTTTAGTTGCAGCGTGCCTACGCAAGAAGTCTCATGAATAATTCCTTGTTGAGCAATAAATTGTTTCAAGCACACAAACTCTGATCCGTTATCGCTGGAGACCGTTTTGATTTGTTTCATAAAGTGCTAAGAAATCAGACTAATAAAAATTTTAAGATGTACGGGTGCATGCTATTTGGATGGAAAAAGATAGATCCAAACCGCAGGAGAACAATCATCCAAAATTGTTTAAAAATATTGTGAACCACACAAAGCCGGAGTCTGATACGGCCTCCATAAGTCGCAATGAATCAATTCGAATGCAAAACTTTTCTTAGTAATACTATGAGGAAACAAATATCTTGTGTGTTTAGCACGAATACAAATATCACAAGTCTTTGGATGAAAAGAGTTGTTGCGAAAATCAGGAAGATTTTACAAATCTAAAGTAGTAGAAGAAGCATGGATGAAACGATTGTGTCAAAGAGGAGTCGAAGCATCAACAGAGACAAGATAACTTTTTTCAACAACCACTTTTCTCAAGAAATATAGACCATGGAATTGCTTACCCGCTCCAATCAGCATCATAGTAATACGGTCCTGAATCACATAAAGTTGATCAGTGATTTGGAAAACACAACTACGATCACGAGTAAGTTGAGAAACTGATACTAGATGACATTACAGACCATCTACATAATAAACTATCGTTGATGTCAAGGATGAACCAAGGGGGACAGAGCCTTGTTTTGTAGAAGCTATGTATCGCCCATCTGGTAAGCGAATAAGTACATGTGGCATATCACATACATTTTGAAGAAACGCAAGATTTCTGGTAATATGATTCATAGTCCCGGTATCAAAAACCCATGATTCAAGAATATAATTACCTGAGAGCTTCTCTGTTGTAGGTGGAGTACGCTCATTTAAGAGATGAACTAGAGTATGCCACTAGGTGTTACTGAGTCCGCTGAGACCTAAACGATCTGCAGGTGTGAGTTGTGCATTGTGAGTAGAAAATGAAATAGTGACATGGTTCGCTGTTGCTTCACGGGAATGTTCAAAGAAACGACCACGACTTGATTGTGTTGAACAACGGCTGCTATTGGCATTGGAAGGACCAAAACGTGAGGCATTAAAAGGCAGTTTCTTGCCTGATTTTTCATCAAACCATGGTAGGTAGCCGATAAGTAGAAAGCACTTTTCGGCAAGATAACCTTGACGACCAAAATGAGAACAAACAACAGGACTATTACGAGGCTTTTAAGGAGTAAAAGATGCAGGTTTTGTTGCTTGTACAGCGAACGTAACACATTCTGATTTTTCTTCGTGAAGACGAGCAATTGACTTTTATTCTTCATCTTGTATGAGCGTGTTGTACTCCTCTTCCAGTGAAGGAAAATGAATACGGGAGAGCAAAGCCGACATTACGGAACCGTAAACTATTTCATCGAGACCCACTAAAAATTGATGCAACTTATCCTCTTCACGTTCCTTTCGCACCTCATCTATGGTCTTAGCTTGTTGGTAGTCGGCTAAGCTCCTCCAAAGATGTGTTAATTTTCCGAAATAGGATTCAATAGGTAAGCCTTTCTGTCGACAAGTAGCAAGGTCAGATTTGAGTCGTTGAACACGCTGTCCATTTTTAACACCAAACCGTTTTTGGATGTGTGTCCAAAGCTCATGAGCATCATCCATATGAAACATAGTAGTGGAGAGATTGTCATTAATGGTTAACTTCTTCCAGGAAACAACAAGAACATTGTTTCCTGTCCAATCTTCAAAATATGTAGACTCAGTAGAGGGTTGAGGAATAGTTCCATCGACAAATCCTAATTCCTTGCGTGCTTTAAGTGCCAAACGAAAATTTTTGGCCTATTCATCGTAGTTGGAACCTTTTAGAAGTGGTTTAGAGACAATAATTCAAGGATTGTCACTAGAAGTAAGATCATACAGAGTATGACGAGTAGTGTCTGCCATTGATAACAATAGAAGAAGAAGAGAAAAAATTGAATCGTGAGCAGCAACCTATGTAGTAGTTTTAGGTTGGTGGCTCTGATACCATGTCAAACCTTATAAGTGTAAAATAGGTTTTCTGACTCATTCAAGTTACACTTGTTTAGTTTATATGCAACAGACCATACGTACAAGACTGATATGTACAAGCTCATTAACAAGTGTTGATGCAATATAGGCCTAATAATAGTAAGGTTGAAATCCAATTTTATTAGTGTTACTGAATAGTAAAACAATTATACATATGAAATTTATTATACATAGACTAAGATTGCATTATAAATCTTAACTAGATAATGCTCTACGGTATGCGGAGGAATATGTTATAGAATATAATTTCAAATTTATGGTAGTATAACTTAAATTTTACATATCATTATATAAATTTTAAAATAATGATTATGAAATGTCAACAAATATAAATATGTAAATATCGAAGTAAAAGTGTGATGACATTATAAAAAATATAATATAATATAAAATGTAATAAACATATTATTATTTACTTTGTAAACTAGAAAATTTAAAATATAATATATATAGATAATTAAAAATATATGTTAGATTTTTATTAATTAAGATAAATAATATAGAATAATCTAAAATTTTAAAAAACATATTTCAAAATTAAAATATATCACCTTTTATCATTTAAAAACCAACAACGTTTAAATTATTTATTTTAAATATTACGATCTTATATATTAAATTTATAGGTTTTTGGTACTATATTTTCTTATAAAAGAAACTAAAAATAAATGTTGTAAAATAAATGAAATTAAAAACGAATTTCCTAGTTCAAATGAAAAAAAAACAAATCTTTGAGAATATTTTAGTAAATATTTTTAATAGATTATGTGTGTATATTCAAATTATTAGTGTAACATTAAATTTATATAAATAAATGATAGTATATATTAATATTTGCTAATGACATATTATGTAAATTATTACAAACTAAAAGTTTTTTTTAGGAATTGTCTTCCTTTTTTAATATATAAAAGAGTTTGAGATGAAGATGATTTCCTATTTATGTAGACAAATAAAGATTTTTTTGTTGTAACCATATTGGAATAATATTGATTTTAAGATGTTTAGATTACTCTTTGTAAAATATAGTGTTTTTTATTTTATATATTTTTAAAGAGTCATAATGAATATTTGGATACATGGATAGTGTGAGTGACAATACATATAGTTATTTATCAAACTAAAATTGATTTTTACAAATTATCTTCCCTTTTAATATATAGGAGATAACAAATATAGCTAGAAAAAAATTGAACCTATTTAGATTTCGAGCGTAAGAAAATAGAAAAAAAAAATAAAAATGTTAGAAATTATAGAATTTTCTAGAAAATATGACTAATAGACTATGTTTATCATATACAAAACAAATGAAATTATTCTTAAACTCAAACCGTTATTATAAATTATTTTTTCTCCCAAAATGTTAAATCACTGTGTCTAATATAGTGAAGATTATCTCTCTTTAAATTTATATCTTAAACATGCATAACAAACTAAATTTGATTAGTTCACAAAACACAATAATATCATACTTTCGCAATTTGAAGACATTTTGCTCATCTAGATTTATAATTTTTAAATCAACTTTTTTGTATCTAGCAACCTAAGATTGTAAATTAAGTAGCTAATTAATTCTGGAAATGAATATGAACATAATAATCTAATAGCTTAAATTCTATTTAATAACTCTATGTTTTAATCATTAATTTTTTTCTAAAAACTTTAAAACCTAACATATTACTCAGACATATTCAAAGGGACAATACAAATCAAGAGAAATAGTTAATTCAAGAACATAATAAAATTATATTGGAGTTCAAAACCTTCTCTATAGGAAAGAGTTTGAAGTTAACTTACGTTGATTAGAAATAAAATAAAAAACACTACAAAAGAACATGTGAATTACTGACAGACATATTGAAGGATGTAAATCCATCAGTGATTATTGACGAATTACTGACGGATTATTGACGGATTTATCACAAATCCGTCATTAGCCCGTCAGTATACAAAAATTATATATATATATATATTTGATTAACAACATTTTTAACCTTAATTTTAATCTATATATTTATAAATTTAAGATATATCATTAATATTGTTAACTTAATTTTATCCAAAATATATATATATATATATATATATTATAAACTTTATTCTATATATTTTATAAACTTATTTTTAAATTAACTATATTCCATTTATAAATTTTATATATTTTAAATATTTTGTAAAATTACTATATGTTATTAACATTGTTAACTTAATTTTAATCCAAAAAATATTGTATAAACTTAGTTTTATTATATTTTATAAACTTAATTTTAACTTAATGATATACAATTTATAAGTTCGATAAATTTTATAAATGTAAGATATGTTATTGACATATATGTTATTAACATATTGAAGATTAAATTAAATTAAAAACAATAAGAAAATTAATTAAAACACTAAATAGAATTTATTGACGGATTTTTGGTTTCCGTTAATAATCCGTCAGTATTATTGACGGATTATTGACGGAATCCAAAAATCTATCACTAATCCGTCAATAAATTAATTATATATATTTTTAAAAATTTCAACTTAATTTTAATAAAAATGTATATATTTTATAAATAAAATATATGTTATTAACATTGTTAGCTTAATTTTAGTCCAAAACATATATTGTATAAACTTAGTTGTTATATATTTTATAAACTTAATTTAAACTTAATTATATACGATTTATAAGTTTGATATATTTTAAATATTTGTAAGTGTAAGATATTTTGTTAACATATTGAAGATATATTATTAACATATTGAAGATTAAATTAAATTAAAAATAATAAAAAATTAATTAAAACATTAAACATGATTTATTGATGGATTTTTGGATTCCGTCAATAATCCGTCAGTATTATTAACAGATTATTGACGAAATCCAAGAATCCGTCACTAATAAGTCTATAAATTTTATTTAGGGTTTCAAGCCCTAAACATATATACTTATAAATTTTGGAAAATTTAAAGAAGATTAGTAAACATACTAATAGATCAATTAATTAATGTTTCAACATTAAAACCATTTTACAAAATTATTATAACAAAATTATTTGAAATTATTTTTAATATGATTGTTACAACTGAAAGTTTTAATGAACTTATAAGATGTTTAACGATAAAGTTTGCAATAATTGAATATCAAAATAAGAATTGTCAATTATGTTCGATTGATATGTTTTGTATCCTTAAATCATGTGTTATGACTCGTTTGTATTCGTAATCCTAAACCCTAATTACCAAAAACCAATCCCTAATTGAAACCCTAAACCATTTTCTTAAATTATTGACAGATTAGTGACGGATTTTTGGATTCCGTCAATAATCCGTCAACAAATTTTATTTAGGGTTTCAAACCCTAATCATATACCATTTTGTAAAATTTATAGAAGGTTAGTAAACATACTAATTGATCAATTAATTAATGTTTCAACATTAAAACCATTTACGAAATTATTATGAAAAAATTACTTGAAACTACTTTTCATATGATTGTTACAACCGAAAGTGTTAATGAACTTATGAGATTTTTAACGATAAAGTTTGAAATTATTAAATATCAAAATAAGAATTGTCAATTATGTTCGATTGATATGTTTTTTAACCTTAAATGTGTTATGACTCGTTTGTATTCTTGACCCCATACTTTAATTATCGAAAACCAATCCCTAAATGAAACCCTAAACCATATTCTTAAATCGTTGACGGATTTACTGACGGATTAATGACGGATTTGTCCATCAGAAATCTCGTGTTTTTTTGTTGTGAAAGTCTAAGGTCAAATTAGACTGATTCAAGATGATTATAGGGCAAAATGTAAAGTCATAAAGTCCCGAACTCGTGTCAAGAAAACTTTTCAATTGTGTGTTTTAGCTTATGTCTCAAAGTCTATGCACTACAAACCAAACAGATTAGTACTCAATAAAATCATTATAACTTTTGAGTGCACATCGATCTGAAACTCGTTCTCTTCAACAAGATTCTGCAATACCCCCATGGTGAAAATAACTTTGGGACACAACTTAGGAAACACAAGCCCAAGTGCATCCCCTTATTAGGGTAACAAAAATTGTCCTCCACCACCTTTAAAATTATCAAGAACGGACGGAGAAATAAGCTCGGTATCCTTAAAGATAAGGCAATCAGTTCATAAAATTGACAATTTCTTTGAAGAGTAGTTTGAGCGCAACGTGGACCAAAAAGCGAAGCCTTCTTACGATAAGGGCCTGGAGCACGAATTGTTATGAACAAACAAGGGGTTGTGTAATATTAAGACTATCCACGAGGAAAGATAAAGGCGTCCCTAAGGAACCTCATGGTCCATGATTATATAGGAAGGACAAGCGCATCAAGAGGGCCTGGCTTTGAGAGACTCAATGCAGGAGGAGCCTGAGTCAGGGGAGGGCGAAGGTCTATCGTTGTCTAAGCTTGGCCCAATAGAGCTCGAAACATCGACGAATCTACTCGAGATAGCTCAGCCTGGGAGCGGCTTGGCATGGAGAAGGGATTAACTCTAGAGAGTTTAGTCTGGGAGAGCACGATCCGACTGGTCTGGATTGCTTTATGTAGAAGCTTCTAACCCCAAAGAAGAGCTCTTCCTAGGGGGTTCACGTGAGAGCTTGACATGGCGGTGCGGCCCAAAGAACAGTGTAGAAAGGCTCGGTTCGAGGGACAATGCGTCTGTAGTGATGCATGGACCGATCTAAATTTAAAAGATATCATAACGCTTAAATGGAAGATCCGTATCATAAATTAGAAACTCGGACGATACTAATGCAAAATGAAGAACTAAATGACATTAAAGACAAGGTCGAAGACCATATTATAAAAAGTAGTATAAATACACCTCAAATGATTTTGAGAATGTGTTTCAAAAAACATTATGAAAACTTTGACAACAAAACAACATACATTAATAGAATATTCTATTGATTTTTTGTCTATTTTTGATAATTTGAGTGTGACAATAAATTTAGCTTTCATAGTTTATTACTCTTTTGTACTTTTGCTGTCAACAACTTAACAAACCAAAAGCCAATTCTACATTATTGTAGGTGCAAAGCCTCAATCCCAAATGAAGTAGTTTTATATGTCTCATATAGACTTATTGATGCTGCTAGATCAAGATCACTTCTCCTATTACTCTTTTCTCTACATTCAAGAAATTAAACATCTTTTTCACCACATGTTTACAACGATATGATACTTATGTAAAGCCGAAAAGATTAAATGTATGTTTTGTTAGAAAAATTATGTAAGTTTTATCATTACAACAATAAGAATATATTTTTAAAAATATATAGTCACAATGCCATATATTTTGTTAGTTTCAACATGTCACAAAACTATGTCTAAATTTTTAAAAACAAGTGAAACATAATGTTTCTTCTAAATTAACATTTAATTTAAACACAATAAATAGATATTAAGAAAATAGACTACTAATATGAAATTATATAGTATCATTTTACTTAAAAAATGACGTTTGAATTGCATAGAAAAAAAGATAAATAAACAAAATTGCCACTAATACAGGTAAAGTTTATGGCAAAGTAAATGTAAAGTGCATAACACTATGCTGCTAGAATTGTATGTTTCTGTTGACTTTACATACTTTAGTGATTGACATATCTGAATGTCAAAATAGGTAAATCTTTGGTGGTCAATCCAACCTAAACCAACTTATATATCCAAATAAGATTAAGTTCTAGGTGTTAATGTTTTTATCAATCTAAAGGGTTAATAGATTTATGGGATTAGTTTGAAATGAATTAAATTAATTGGATTATCCATAACCAAAATAGCATATATGAAAACTAACAACAAATTTGTGAACTCCAATTTATGAAAACTACCCTGACCTATACTAGAGTCTCGAAACTTTTCTTTTCAAAGAGACCTTTTTATTTCAAGTTATCAATGTCGATTGATAAAATCTCTAGCGTTTGATTTCTTCAATCGAATCTCTTAGATATTCTACTGTCATCTTCAATCATTTAAACACCTCCCATGATGGGAGTTTTAATCATTTAAAAATGGCATTTGAGAACCTTTACCACTAGGACTATCAGCTTTGATCATATAACAAATAATTAATTATATCTAAAATACTATTATATCTAAAATACTTAAAAATTATTTATTATCATCATTGAATCGATCCAACCAGTGGTGAACCCATAAAAGCATTTAGAGGAGTCTGTGAATTAAACAAAAAATAAAATATTAATTAAGGTTACTTTGTGCCATTAAAATTGCTTAAAAAGACTTTCTAGGATAATTGAACTTATGTAAAAGGTGTCATTATTATGACGTACACTTGCCAATTGTAGTGCTGATAAAACACGTTACATACTTACATATAATTTTTATAAAATAGAAAGGTGTCAGTTAAACCTACATGTCCACCTATGGATCCAACTCATAATAAATTTTTATAATGTGAAAATCGCAACTCCATGAAATCAAATTTTGGTGGAAAAAGTGCAAAAATAGACTAACTAATACCGTTCTTCTAAGCAGATTCATTTCTTAAACCATATAAACACATATAAACACACACATATATATATATATATATATATATATATTGATAAATAATTTATTTATATAAATCCAAATATATGCCCAAGTATATCTTTAAGTCCAAAAGCCAATACAGAAATCCATCTACGCCTAAACATAACAATTGAGATGGACTTTCTTAAAAGCCCCATCAGCCTATGCCCAAAATGACTAGGAAGAAATCCTAGACAGAAGAAGAAAAACCCTTAATCTATCTGCATCTGCCGAAAGATCTGCGAATCCGCCGGAAAAAAATCTGATGATCCTACGGTCGCCGCCAAAACAGCATTGCACCGCTGTCCACACGGTGCTTCCAAAATCGGCTGGAAAGAAGAGATTGGTCAGAGGAATCGCCATGGTGATGTTGGAGACATGAAAGTAGGTTTCGGGTGTAGGGTTGGAGACGAGTGCGACGACCTTCAAAATTGGCTTAGTGGCGACTCTGCACGGCTGTGGTCTCCACACCGCCGCTGCGAAACCGCAACCTCACTCTCCTCTAGCCGAAGACCCAAACCCTAACCTCGAGGCCTTCTCGCTCCTAGTCGCCGACTTCCTTTCTCCAGCACAGAGGTGGAACTGGCCTGATCCACTGCCGAGGAACTGCTACCACCGCAAGAGGAGGCGACAGTGAACCGAACGTGAAGAAAACTGTAGACCTGTATCAATTTAAGGTGAAATGCGACAATGGCAAGCCCAATATGCCGCCCAAGAGTCGCGATGCATCGGTGTTGTGCTCATAATATGTTGACGGAGGCTCGCCTGAAAATCGTCGCCGCCGCAGGTCTCGATTCGAGAGATTTGGGAGAAACGATTTGCAAAAGAGAGAAAGGAATATTGTTCTATTTAACATTATATTTAACACATTAAATGATTAATTAGATGTTAACTTCTGAAGTACTTGCCCACCTAATCTAATATTATTAAAAAAAATGGTCACTCTACAAACTTAGTAAGTCACCATTAGATTAGTTATCTAGTTATATAGAAATTTTATAATAAAAACACAAAAATCTGTCTTATTATTGCTAAAGAAACAAGTGATATCTCAAATACTCGGAGATAGGAAAGCCTAAGATGGTAAGATGTTGAAGCATAAAAGAGTGGTAAGCTAAGCCTAAGATAAACCTATCATTTGGTTTTTTTGCGACCGAAGTTACGTTTGGAGAATATCCTCGTTGGGACGATTATGGTGAAAATCGATTAGGTGATTTTTTTTTTTTATTACATGTAGTTTTTGTGTATTCTTTTCCAGTACTAGTAATTAGTTTACTAGCTATGTTTATCAAAGACATGGCGGTAAATAGTAGTTCAATAATTGGTTGGTTTTGTGCCCAAGTTCAATATCTCTTTAGTAAAAAAATGTTTTATTTATATCAGAATGTAAAGTTAAAATTTAGATACTGAAAAATAATGTTGGGCTGAAGATATGAAACTTTTAGTCTTTCATGGTTAAATAAAAAAACAAGTGTAGTTTTTCTTTATCATCATATTATATAATATAAACTTTTACCCTCTTACTGATTTGCGTACAGTTTGGACTTATTGACGAAGTACGAACTCATAATGTCGACAAGTAAAAATCAAATAATTTACAATTGTGAAGGACATGGACATGGCTAGGGCTAGCAAGCCTAGTATTTTCATTGTCTTTATTTTTCTTTACATTTATAGTCTTTCTTAGACTACAAATAATAGAGAAAATATCATTTCAAAGCTTTTTTGTGCTCATTTGTCAAAACATATTTGTCCAACGAGAAAGTAAAACATTCATAATGTGTTTTGGACTCCAGTCTGCCTATAAAAGTTATATGGGCTTCACAATTATTTTTGACCCATCCAATATAGGATCCTTTTGGAACGTTGGACCCATATAATGCATTCCTTAATGTGCTCTTTTACTCGTCAGTTTTTGAATGATTTAATATAACTTGTTTCATTTGATAGCATATATTTGGCATTATAACAAATGTTTTTGTAATCATCAAGTTTCAAAACCTGGACCATTATTACGATAACAATTTTTATTTAGGTGGCTTGTATTTTTTTCTATAACAAATTAGAAGCGTATTGTCGGACGCTTGAAAAGGTTGTGAGAATTTTAGAGTTTCGCATGCACAACTACTAAAGAATTCAAGACAAAGAGACGAGACGGTTGGGGCATTATCTGATAGTTTATAGTTTAATTAAATCGAATATTTTTTTAACCAAAATTTTATAAAAAAAATTTAAAAACTCCTAAATTGACAATATAATTTGGAGGTGATACAATTGAAGGAACATAAAAAAACCACTACAAGAAAACATGCTAAAACCGACTAGCATATCCGTCGGTTTTCCGTTAATAAAGGGGGTAAATCGACGGAAACGGTCCGTCGATTGTAGGTAGTCGGTTTTCTATTTCCGTCGATTTTTCGTCGGTAATTACCGACGAAAAATCGACGGAATATTATTGACGGATAATCGATGGATCATCCGTCGATAAGCCGTCGGTAATTTTCGACAGAAAATCGACGGATCCTTTACAAAAAGTGACGGAAAATCGACGGATCCTTTAAAAAAAAGACGGATTATCGACGGATATTTTAAATTTTTTTTAAAAATAAAAATATTAAAATTAAAATGTTAAAATTAAAATAAATTCAGAATATTTAATAAATTAAAATTAAAATTGAAATTTATATTAAAATATTCATAAAAATTCAAAATATTCTAGAAATTGTAATTAGAAAAAACGATAACAATAGTAGTCTACCCCGAAAAACGTCTCATGAAATCGTCCATCCTATCTTGTTTCGCCCGCATCGCTTCCATCTGGGCTTCCATCTGAGCGTCGCGCTCTTCTTGCAATGCCTTCATCGTCTCTACCTGATTATCTTGTGCATCCATTTCCATCTTCATTCTCTCCATCTCCTCGTTCTTCCTCATCAACTCCTAATATTAAGCCGTTGAACGGGATCCCGATCCTGGGAAGCAATAAGAAGCCATGTTCCGAAACCCGTAAGTCCGGCCCTTGGACTTCTTCGTAGTCTGAAATAAGAAAACAATTATTAGTATCAATGACATGCAATAATATATAATTAAATTTAAATATTATTTACCTGAGAAACAGCATCATTTACTGTTTCAAATGGGATCTCGTCGCTTCCCCCTTGAGATGTCTGAGTTTTCATTAATAAAAGTTTGATAGTATTAATGAAAACAAGAAATTTACTAGATTCTAGTTTTAAATTATACAAGATCACCCGAGCGGGTGAACGAACTCCTAGCACCAGCGATGCTAGTCGACATCCCTTTACCGTCCCGCTCGCTCTTCCGATTCTTTGAGTTCTTCTCCGACCTTTTTTGTGTCTTCTTTTTCTCAGTACTCTATGAGTCCGTCAAGGAGATTTGCAGGCATGTGTGTGTGCTTCTGTCCAGTCTTGTACCAAGCCTCCTTCCACGAATACATGTGGTTGGAGAAAGTCTTCGCCGCTTTAGCCCTGAACTCCATCCGCACTTCAGGGGTCATGGCAGGATTCCAATTGAATTGTTGATACATGATTTAAAGAGTTAATGTTAGTAAATTTAAATGTAAGTTAATACTTAAAAAAAATTCTTACCGCGAAGCAGTATAACCCAACTTCCTTATCCTCGGGAGTGAAGTCCGTAAACTTCTCATACGGTTTTTGAAGAATGGATTGCATCAGAGAATTGATGCACTTCGTGATTTTGTTATCTGAAGCCGGAAACCACGTCGTCCCCTACGCACCACTTGGATCCAAGTACGGTAAACGCTCACGTCCCGGTTGGACCAACAGCTCATCTAATGTAAGCGGTATGTGGGAGTTGATGGTCAGGACGTAGCTACTCGGGAGATACGTGAGATTTCTGCACATAAGTGCCGGAAGGCATCGAGGAAGACCCTGATCCTGAGGAAGAACCGCCAACATTTTCTGGGGTGTTGAATCGTCTCGATCCTTTGAAAAAAGTAAATTTACCGTAATTACAGAAATTACGGTAAATTTCAAATTAAACATTATATAAATTTTATATTCCATAAAAATTAACAAAATTAGTTAAAAACCCTTAAAACACAAAACACAAAATTTTTTAAAAATCCTTTAATTCTTAAAAACTTTCTATAAACACAAATTTTGTTAAATTCATTCGAACTTTACATTCCAAATTTTGTAAAATTCTCAAAAATTTTACAAAAATCATTAAACTCAAAAAATTTCTAGCAACCCTAACTTTTCTAAATTCAACAAAAGTTTAAAATTTTCATTAAATTTAAAAAACTTTCTAAAAACCTTAACATTCCTAAATTCATCAACAAAATCAAATTTCCCCCAAATTCCTAAACTTTCTAAAAACCTAACATTACAAAATTCATCAAATTTCTCAACCCAAAATAAAAATCAAACTCAAACAAACAATTATACATACACTAAAAAATCCTAAATCCATCAAAAGCATCAATTTTAACCCAAATTTCTCAAGTTTCTAAAAACCCAAAAATTCCTCAAAATCCTAAACTGACCGTTCAAATGCTCCCAAATCAACACAATAAGCTTAAAAGGGGTAAGAGAAACTTACACTGACTTTCTTTCACCCATTGTTGGCTAAAAATTGGAGTTTTGAAGCTCTTCTCTCCTCCAAAATCGTCTTCTTCGCGTGCAAATGGGGGGGGGGAATGACCGATTAGTGCCTGTACACCTCTAATGGTCACTTTTTCAGTCACTTA
>OVBE01010965.1:0-14542 GCA_900406425.1 Iberis pinnata
AGTGATTTTGCTTGCGGGAGTATTGTCTTAATTGCTTATGAAGAATTGAATCTGATCAATAATGCATGTTATGTTATTTAAAAGACAGCGGGAGTTTGTCTCTGATAATTTGAACATAGGGTTTAATACTCCGAGAGGAGATTAAACCATCTATGTCTTTCATNTAAATTGACTTTCAATCCTGATTACATGTGGTTTCCCTGATGCCTGACGCTTTTATATTATAAGTTTTAAAGCGCTTTTTAATTACCGTTTTGATTCACAACCACATATTTATTCTATCTTTTGCCATATTCGAGTTTATAACTGATCGTGCTTTCTGGTCTCTGTGGATTCGATACCCTATACTGTGCTATATTGATCTTGTTCTCTGCAATACTAGTTTAGGATTAAATTCTAGACCTATCATGTATAAACATTCTTAATTCATATGAATACTTGGGTTGGTCTTTCACTCATTCTTTCTTTGTGGAAAACTTCAAGTTACCGAACAGAGCCATTCCAGACGATCTTTGTGCAAGTAGGTGGTGTTGGCGTCCCATTGGTCCATTTTTCTTCCAAGTACTTTTAACATAATAGTATAGCCAATACTTCTAAATTTATACTCTCACATAATCACTCTACTAAACCTTACCCCATAAATGGCATAAATCCCTTATTTTACCGAAAATGTAGTTTTCGGCAATTTCAACTTTCTCGGCCAAACTTTACTTTCGCTTGGCCAATCCTATTTTTCTTTTTTATAATAAGATATTTAGACAAGGAATTAATCAAAGGATTCTTCCTTTGGTCATTTTAATCTAGCTCGGGTCATCTTGACTTATTTTTGGCTTTATACGTCATTCTAGACCATGTTTCTTTCCATTAGGTTTTGGTCACTTTCTCTAATTTCTCCTGGCTATATCTTAGACCTAGATGAGGGGTATTACATTCTTTCTACCTTAAAAGATTCTCAAGGTTCGTATATGGAGTCTTCTTTGTTGTTAACCTTCTTCCATAACTCCAAATATGATTATGCAGTTTGTATGTACTCCACCTTGGCTAAGTCTTCTGTTGTATCTCGATTTGTAATCCTACGGGTTATTCTGTCCTTGACTTCCCTTTAAAGATATTTACGAACTCAATTACTCTTGCAACCTTTGCAAAAATGTACTTTCTTCCTCTTTTTCATCTACGGGTCCTTAGCCTCTATGTGACACTCCCATCATAACCATTTCCTTTGGTTATGGTGCCACGGTTCCTTGAGATACCCTCATTATTTTCTTGAAACCTATGAATTACTTGGTCATTACATTAGTGTTGTAAACCTTCCTTTTGCCATTTTGATTTGTTATGCAGCTTTGCTCAAACTTGCCTGTCTATTATGGCTTAATGTTCTAATACAATAAGCAACTAGCTTATTTCCTTTAACCTATGGTCCATCTCCGTTTACACCTCAGTTTTTGAGTAACTACCTAAGGCTAATAGTTTTTAGGGTTCGTCTTATTTATAGTTCATAAGCTCCTATGTCAATTCTCGAAAAATTTATATAATTCCTCTATTTTCTAATCCACCTAGGTATCTATAGTATTATTTACTCTATCGGTTCTTAGTGACTAAACTAAAATCAAGAAGAACAAATAACCAATCACACTACCACACAATTTAAAAATGAGGAGTTATAACCCATACTTACCTGTGATGGTACCTTTCGATGGTCCTGGTAGATCATTCTCATATATATCTAAAGTGTAAACCGTAGCTTGAGTCAATTGTCTCTTAGGATTAGGTCCATTCACTGGATGGTTTAGTAGTGGGTGGTTGGATGCCATACCTGGTCTTTGTTCAATATGAGCTTTGTTCGGGCATATCTTTGCAACATGACTTTTTCCTCCACACTCGTAGCACATAATTTTGGTGTATGGTCCTGGGAGTCGAACCTTGCAATCATTTTCTAGGTGTCCTATTCGATTACTTAACCTACATACCAATTGGGGATAAGGAAGCCTTCCTTGATTTTATTGACTTCACCAATGGTGGCGAACCTAGACAATAATTTTAGCGGGGTCAGTTGTGAATTGAACAAAATAAAAATAAATCATTAATTGATGTTACTTTATGACAGAAAAGTTACAGTTACTTATAAAATGGTTTCTAGGAGACTTGAACCTAGGTAAGATTTGTTAACATAGAATACACTTACCACTTGTGCTGCTGGTCAAAACAATAAGAAGCCTACATATAAATTATATGAAATATAAACGGTGTCAGTTGAACCCATATAGATCAATGTAGGTCCGCCACGTGAACTCCTTGTCTTAGTATATGCTTGGGTCCTGAAGGTGTATTCACTTCTACCTTAGATTCGGCTTGTGCTTCTTCCTTTTCAGCGACGAGTCCCTCAACTATGTTGACAGCTTTCTGGACTAAAGCGTTACAGTCCGGAAATTGACAAGTTGTAGTCGATTCTGAAGTACTACTCGTAGTCCTCTAAAAAACTTACGAACCATGGCGGGTTCATCGCCTTGTCCTAACCTAGAATACCTTCGGAGTCGTGTGAATTCAGCTTCATAATCACGAACGTTCTTCCTTCCTTGTTGTTATTACAAAAACTTGACTTCTAGTCGATCCCTTTCCTCGGGAGGGGAATACTTCTTTTCAAACTCATGAAAAATATCCGCCCAAGTGGGCATCACGTTATACTTCCCTTCCATGCTTTCCCACCAACATAGAGCATCCTTCTATATATAGTGGATAACGATATCTAGTTTATAGTTTTCCTGGTATCGAGTGGTGATAAAGTTTCTTTCCATGTTCTGTAGCCGAGCATCGGCTTCATATGGGTATATCCCCCTATAACCCCCATATTCTTCATCATTATTACCATTTTAAGGAAATCAGGGGGTGAGGCGGGTATGTGGTTGTTGTTGATCACCAATTGTTGTTGTTGCTTCATTTGATCCAACATGTGGTATAGTGATATTACTCGGTTTTAATGCATAATAGTGGGCATTTATGTCTACTATTCTACATTATTCCGAGTATTTTCCTTGCATATTTGGTAGATTTTCAGGATTCTATGTGTTCAGATAGTTTTGGAGTATAAGTTAATTGAAGTAAAAAGCGCACGATCGGGCAACTCTTGTGCCCGATCGGGCATTTGTTCCTGGAAGTATTCACATCAACATATCGATCGTGCAATAGAGAGATCGATCATGCAACTTGCCACAAAGCCCGATCGGGCATTGAGAGATCGATCAGGCATTCTACACGAGAAGAAGAAGTTTTCCAATCAAGTCCTCAACTTATCCAATTTCCTTATTTTATATTATTTTACTTTTTAGACTATAAATACATTATGTTTTAGGTTTTTAGAACTAAGCTTTATTTTTATTTTGGAGAGAATTACTGAGGGAGAAGAGATTCAGACCTTTCTATTTGGAGAAGATTTATGAACCCTTTTTAATAATCTATTCTATTTCTATTATGTATTCTTCAATGATTTTGATTTGTGTTTGCTTGTCAATGTCTGAGTAGTTCACTAGTTAAGTTTTAGGGTTTTCCAGGGAAATCGGGTTTTGATTATTAGATTTATCATAAGGGGATAACAACTGTTAGGTTCTTAGTCTAGACTTGTTATTAATGCATGAATTATATTGACCATCTAGTTTATTGATATTAGACTAATAAACACAAAGAGATTTGGTTTAGAAGTTGGATCTAGTCTAGATGAATAAGTGTTCTTTCTTGAGAGAGTATTTTCTTGAATGCTTGTGAACAATTAAATCTGAACTGTAATGCATGATCAATTATTTAAAAGACGGAGAGAGTTTGTTTCTGATAATTTGAGCATAGGGTTTAATACTCCGAGAGTAGATTATTCCATCATTGTCTTTCATGTTGAGAACTATTTTCAAAGAAAATCCTTGAATGATAATTTGACTTTTAAACCTGATTACCTGTGATTTCCCTGATGTCTGACGCTTTTATTCTATAGTTTACAAACATGTACTTTCTGGTCTCTGTGGGATTCAACCCTATACTTTGCTACATTGATCTGTTTTCTCCAGTATTAGTTTTAGGATTTAAATTCTAGACCTATCAGAATTTTGGCGCCATTTCCGGGGACCAATAGTGCCTTTTTGGTTTCTTATTAGAATCTAGTATAAAGTTTTTCTTTATTAGTACTCATTTCATTCTTTTCTGCTTGTTTTTTTATAGGTGTATGATCAGAAGAGCTGAAAAATCCTCAGAATTGCTAAGCCTAAGTAACTTGGAACTTGCAAGGAGAGAACACTCAAACCAAAAAGCAAAGAAAGACGCAAGCTCATCCAATTCATGGCTGACAACATTGATCCAATCATTCCAGTCATACCCCAAGGTCAAAACGATTCACCTGCTATTGGACTCAACCAATTGATCAACCAACCGCAAGGTGGTGGTAACGGCAATCAAGTACCACCAGGCCAACAAAGAGCTGATAACAACCAAGCTCCACCGGGGAATCCCAATCCTCAGAACATAGATGCAAGGATAGAACTTTGTCTTGTATGGAGATCCGGAGAGAGTTAATAAGCTCCATGCTCATAACCGTCCTCTAGTTGGTTCATTCAACAATCCTCAAGCATTCTATGCTAACAAGAATCCCATCCAGCCCCCTTAACCTCAGTGAAGGGAATACCAATTCCCTATCCAGCTCGTTCAGATGATCCAGAACAACCAATTCAGTGGTTTACCGAATGAGCACCCAATGGATCATATTGACGCTTTTGAGGACATCTGCAGTACTATTAACTCAACGGAGTAACCATCGATTTCATGCACTGCAGCTTGTTCTGTCACTCTTTAGCTGAAAGAACACTTCGTTGGTTTAAGTCTCTACTTGCTGGATCCATTGTAACTTGGGAAGATTGCAAAGCCAAGTTCATAAATCAGTTCTTCACTACTACCAGGACTAACACTTTGAGGAACAAGATCTCTTCCTTTTCACAAAACTCGGTGGAATCATTCTATGAATCTTAGGAGCGATTCAAAGAACTGCTTCGTTATTGTCCACACCACGGTTTCTCAGGGGTAAGTCTCCTCAACACCTTTGATAGAGGAATTGAACATAAATACCAGCTTTCCTTAGATACAACAAGAGATGGGGACTTTATGCAGAAACTTGTTCCAGATGCTTATCGTCTGATAGAGAATCTAGCGGCCAACAATAACAATCATTGCCCAGAGTTTGATCGCCAAACAAAAGTTCATGTATTGGCTGCTAACTCAGAACTCTCAGAGCTGAAAGGAGAATTCTCGGAGATGAAAGGACTAATCACTCAACTTCTAAAGAATCAAAATCAGAAACATGTCAATGTTGTAGACGATTCTGAAGTCGATTGCTTTGCCGTTCAAGAGTAAAATATTGTGGGAGTTGAGAAGGAAGGGAGTTACATCAATGATCAAGGTCAATGGGTGTACAATCAAGGGTATAATCAAGGCTTTAACTAGACTCATCGCAATCTATCTTGGAGAAGTACTAATGTTGAAAACCCTCAAGATCAACACTATCCTCAGCAACAAAAGACTTTTGTGCAGAACTCTAATGCAGGCGGTTTTCAGCAAACCTCTCAGCCTGTATTTCAACAAGCTCAACCTCAACAAAGTAGTTCAGTCGAAATGATGTTTAAGAAACTTCTAGAAGGACAAAAACAATTTCAACAAGTGATCCAAGGAGAAGTGAAAGAGCTGAATCAAAAATTTGAAGCACTCTCCACATATGCGAAGCATTTGGATATAAATGTTGCTTAGACCTCTGAAGCTGTGAAAAGACAAGCCGATGTCTTTCCTGGAAAAGTTTAGGATATTCCAAAGGGTGGTTGCAAGACTTTAGTTGGTAATTTTGAAGAAGGAACTGATGATTTGGAACAAGATGCAGATTTTGAGAAGCTAGAAAAAGATTCAGTGGAAACTGCCCGATCGAGCACCCCTTGCACGATCGGGAAAAGTGATTTCGTGGGATGAAATCAATCGGGCACCCTTGGCCCCATCGCGCAACAAGTGAAAAAAAATCCAGGAACTTTTTATCGATCGAGCACACCACTTTCCCAATCGATCCCTAAATTGGACAAGAATCAGAGCATTTTGCCCGATCGGGCACTATTTGCCCAATCGAGCAGACGCATCTGGGTTCAAAATTTTTTCTAAATGCTTACAAACCCCGAGTTCCATACCCAATGCCATCAACGAAGCCCATATCATAGTTTGAGGATGGGGAGATGATAGGGAAGCAACCAAATCCACTTAGGAAGCTTTATAAGATGCAAGACCTAGGAGAATTCTTAGTTCTTTGTTCGATCAATGGAGTGGAATTTACAGATTTTCTATGTGATATTGGAGCTAATGTGAGCGTTATGTCAATGACTGTTGCTGAAAGATTGGGGATATCAGGTATCACACCTTCAAGACTGACTTTTAAGCTTGTTAATGATTCTATTGTATCTTCTAGTGGGTTTATTGCTGCTCTCTTGGTCCAAGTTGGGAATTGTCTCGTTCCTGTTGATTTCCACTTCATGGAGATGAATGGATACCAAGATGAACCTTCGGTTCTAGGATGACCTTTTATGGCAACCGTAGGATCCGTAGTTGATCTACCTAATCAGCACATATCTCTGAAGAACATTAAGAAAAGGGTTTTCTATCCAGCGATTCCTCCAAAGGGAACACCTAGGCTGACTATGGTAAAAGAGGAAGAGATGAAGCATGGAGTTCATATTGAACAACATCCTAAGTGTGTAGTTGCTGAAGACTTACACAAAGAGCCTCAAATCTCAACAAGGAATGGCAATCCTAAGGTTAAGGAAAAGGTAAAAATGGAACCAAAGCAAATAAAAAAGGAGTCTCAAGTGGCTTTGATCCCTCAAGTGATAGTTAGGGATACAATTGAGTATAAGGTCAAAAGCAAGGGGTTCTCAAAACCCTTCTCAAAGTTTAGAGTTTTACTCACCCCGGAGTTCAAAGAGAAAGGGATTAATGTTACAAAAGGTGTGATGGGTAAGATTCTGAAGCTGAAGATGTCTGGATTTGGAGCTTGTTATGGAACGTCGCTGGATGTTGACCCAATTCCAACTTAGAGATAAGTACCATCAAGCTAAGTGACATTAAACAAAATGCTAAGAGGGAGGCAACCCACTATTTGGATTCTAGATTAGTTGTCTTTCAATTTTGAGTCAGTTTTAGTCTTAATTTACTTATTTTTAGTTTTGAGTTCAAAGTGTTTCAGGTTATAACTGGTGAAGGATCTTCAAGATATTCCGGGTTTTCTCTTATTTATTTTCATTACTAATCATTCTCACTAGAATTTTTGGCTATTTGGATGGTTTCTCTCTTGATTCTTGCTAATTATGATTAGTATTGCTTAGATCATTTCTCACCATTCACCACCTTTCTTGATGTTTTCTCTTGAGTTGAATTTAGATTCATGATCGATTGGTTTTTCTCGTTAAGTAAATCTTGATTCTTGCTAATTATAATTAGTATTGCTTGATCATTGCTCCTTACTTACCAATTAATTGTGTGCTACTAGAATGATAGCTGTTAAGTGTTATGAATGATGCCTCTTGTATATGATTCTTGCTGATTTTTGGTTAGTATTGCTCGATCATAATGTCTTTAATGGTTTCTCCTACAACTGATTCTTGTTAGTTTTTTAGCTATCATTGCTTAATCATTGTTCAACCATTGCTAACACTTCTCTTGAGTGTTTGTTCTTTTTGCAGGCATAGCAAAGGAGGCATATGAGTTCAGAACAAATTTGAGAGCAATTCACCTTTAGTATATCTCTTTCCCTTGAGCTCCTATTGTATTTATTATCTATTTTCATCTATTACATACTTTTCTATTGATTCTTGTTACTTTTATACCTTCTCTTGGATTTATTTTCACACTGGGACGGTGTATAGTAAGTCTGGGGGAGGGTGTAATGATACTAACTATGTTTTGATGTTTTGTCTTTTTGGTGAAAATTTTCAAATTTTTCGTTTTTAATTTAGATGAGTCTATCGAGTTGAAGGAACTATGATCAAAATCAATGATGATAAATAACCAAGTGTGGGTATGGTTTTCGAATTCTATAGATTACTGACTTAGATGAATTGCTAAGATTAGGATTGGAATCCCATTACTAATTGCTTGTTTCTGAAATTTCTGGTCTTTTAAGTTATTGATGAATTGATGCTAGCTCTGCCATGATACGACTTAATTTAAATCTGAATTATTCTTCCTTATGGTGTTGATATACTCTTAGAATTAGGTACCTTGCTCTTCAATGTTCTGTAAAGCCGACAAGTTTTTTCAGTATGATCCATGTCCTTTCTCTCCCTCCCTTCATAAAATAAAAGAAAACGGTTCAGAAAAAGGGTTAAAAGAGTGACCTAGAAGTTCGTAGTCAACCCCAGAGAATTGTCGTCTGCTTGAAAAGAAAAGAAAATGAAAAGAAAAAGAAAGAAAAGCACAGAAATGCGAAGAAAAGAAAAAAATAAAAGAGAAAAGCAGTAAGATAAGAAAAAGAAAAAAAATAAGTAAGAAAGGGAGAAAAAGGATCAGGATCGGAAGTCGGTTGATGCTCCGTTTGGTATGGGCATTTCGATAGAAAAGGTATTTGAGTAAATTGATTTATATATCATAGGTGAGAATGCATGTATTTGAACTTAAATGAATTTAAAGAGCTGGTTGATATGATTTGGTACTTGATTGATTTTGAATTTAGAGTAGGAAACAAATTATTAGTTTAGTGGTGGTAAACAATTAAATCAAAATAGTTGTTTGAGATTGGTGTCTTTTGGATTTGAATCTATTCTTATGGATTTTGAGATTTTGTGAGTTTCTGTGTGGTCCATTTCAAACTTCTTCTCGAGATTGAATCTTGCTTTACATGAAGACAAGCAAAGATCTAAGTCTGGGGGAGTTGATATTACTCAATTTTAATGCACAATAGTGGGCATTTATGTCTGCTATTCTGCATTATTCCGAATGTTTTCCTTGTATATTTGGTAGATTTTCAGGATTCTAGGTGTTCAGATAGTTTTGGAGTTTAAAGGAGCATTCCAGAGCATTTCAGAGCAATCAGAAGTATGAGTTAATTGAACGAAAAAGCGCACGATCAGGCAACTCTTGTGCCCAATCGGGCATTTGTTCCTGGAAGTATTCACATCAACAGATCGATCGTACAATAGAGAGATCAATCGGGCAACTTGCCATTGTGCCTAATCGGGCGTTGAGAGATCAATCGGGCATTCTACCCGAGAAGAAGAAGAAGTTTTCCAATTTTGCAATCAAGTCCTCAACTTATCCAATTTCCTCATTTTAGATTATTTTACTTTTTAGACTATAATTACATTATGTTTTAGGTTTTTAGAACTAAGCTTTATTTTTATTTTGGAGAGAATTACTGAAGGAGAAGAGATTCAGACCTTTGTATTTGGAGAAGATTTATGAACCATTTTTAATAATCTATTCTATTTCTATTATGTGTTCTTCAATGATATTGATTTGTGTTTGCTTGTCAATGTCTGAGTAGTTCACTAGTTAGGTTTTAGGGTTTCCCAGGGAAATCAGGTTTTGATTGTTAGATTTATTATAAGGGGATAACAATTGTTAGGTTCTTAGTTTAGACTTTTTATTAAAGCATGAATTAGATTGACCATCTAGTTTACTGATATCAGACTAATAAACACAAAGAGATTTGGTTTAGAAGTTGGATCTAGTCTAGATGAATAAGTGTTCTTGCTTGCGAGAGTATTGTCTTGAATGCTTGTGAACAATTGAATCTGAACTGTAATGCATGATCAATTATTTAAAAGACGGCGAGAGTTTGTTTCTGATAATTTGAGCATATGGTTTAATACTCCGAGAGGAGATTATTCCATCATTGTCTTTCATGTTGAGAACTATTTTCAAAGAAAATTCTTGAATGATAATTTGACTTTTAAACCTGACTACCTGTGATTTCTCTGATGCTTGACGCTTTTATTATATAGTTTACAACCGTTTTTAATTTACCATTTTGATTTCGATCACAACCAAACTTAATTATTTTTGCTTTAGCTTGATTCGAGATTTAACTAAAACGTCTACTTTCTGGTCTCTATGGAATTCGACGCTATACTTTACTACATTGATCTGTTCTTTGCAGTATTAATTTTAGGATCTAAATTCTAGACCTATCATATAGTAAACCCATCATTGGATCTCCTCCTACCACCTCTGGTCCTTGAGGTCCTATAGGTATATCTCCTTGTTCCTGGATGGCATATTCTTGTTGATTTTGTTCCTCGTTACGATACATAGGATTTTGTTCAACATATGGTCTACCAAGGTCACCTTTCCCTCGTACACCTTTTCCTCGGATTGGAGAATCACATGTATTCTTGTCTCTAACCTTCCATCCTCAAGAAATGTGTCCTCCGTTATCCTAGAATTTCGATGTTCAGATCCAGATGGAAAAACCACTCAACCGACCACTATTATCTCCAAGTCTTGACATCTACATGAGATGAATAAGGTAAATCCTAATCACCCTATCTAAATTATCATTGGACGCACCCGTTTATCCTAATGTCCTTTTTGTGACCATTTTGACTCGATAAAACAATTGAAAAACCAAGTCCCTATGAGCATCGAGAACCATGCTCTAATACCACTCTTGTAAAGCCCCCTAACCGAACTAGGAGTTGAACGGCCGAGAGTGCTACTTTATGTAGCTGGAGACTAGTCAACTGAAGTTATCAGAACATCTCTAATAACTACAATTAACTTGTCTACCAACTCATCCCACTAAATTACGGGTTTAGGCTTGCCAACCTTTGTCGTAGTAAAGTTTTAGGACGGTCGGACAAGGCCATAATCAATTTGGAACTGGTTACAAATTTGAAATAACATTTTATTTAATTACCGATTAAGTCTTACAAAAACTTAAAATTTACTTGGCCAAGATTCTATACTCCAAAAGGTTTACAAACATAATTTTACAAAAAGGCAAACAAACCTACACTGGCATCTAGCGTCCACGCTCCCTCTAAGGTTTTTCCTTCTATTGGTTACCTGTAACAAAAAGTAGCATTATGATTACTTAGTAAGAACATGGTCTCTAAACATCATAAAACACCCAAACCCAAAATAACAATAAGCACACAACAATCAGATGCAATAATCAAATGCATGCAAACATAATAAACGTGATATCACCATCCATCAAAAACACTACCAACACTAACACCACCACCACCACTACCAAGTAACCAAAGGTCCACCACCGTGTCCAACCCACCTATCATGATACTTCCACCCTTCTCCTATCATCATCGCTTGCCTTTATACAATTTACATTTTAAGGTTATCACTTATAATTCGGCATTACGTTGATTCTGATCTCACCCAAGGTGATGTACCCAACCATATCTCTACCACACAGGACAGAGCAGGTACAACCCTATTAGGCCCCAACCGTCTCACTCACGGTGCCAATCACTGCATCATCATATATATCTCGGGCGGTAGCTAGCCCTCTCTAGAAAACGGAGATCAGACATCAACTGCCACCATCGGTTATGGAAGTAGACACACTATAATCCACTAACCGAATCACGGCGAGTAGCTAGCTTATGTCACTCGATCTGGTTATGAGTATTTAGCACTCCATACTCACTAACCGAACCCTCAGTATATAAAACTCCTACACCCGACCATATTTTATATTTAACATGATTATCATCTCTAGCATGCATTACTACTGCTAAATCATTCATGCATAATCAATAATCAACACCATGCCTAACATGCATTTTTAATATATGCATATTCGATAACTATCACAATACCTAATGTGCATCCCTAGAACGTCTAATTCAATAAAGTATTACCCTAATAAAGAAATCAATCAAGTAATTAATCAAGCATTATAACGGCTTAATAGTGAACTAATCCATTAAGCCTAATAACCATGTCCGTATAATTTTACCAAAAATCGGACATATAACAACTTAGTAAATTGACTAATCAATGAAACCTAATAACTATGTGAGTATAATAATACCAAAAATTGGGCATTATAACGGCTTAATAATCTACTAATCAATTCAACCTAATAACCATGTAAGATAATTTTATCAAAAATTGGGCATTATAACGGTAAGCGGAAAATGGCTAAGTACGAAACCTAAACCTCTATGAGATATTAATTAAAAAAATAAATTAAACATAACCTAAGAATTTTCTACTTCACATGGCCGAACTTGCAGTGAATTGGCTAGAATTGGCTCCGGAAAGGTTGCTCCTAAAGCTCAAGGAACGTTCTCTTTCTTTGGTGTTGTTTTTAGTGTGACTACCAAATGAACTTGACCTCTCCATTATATAGGGAGTTAGACAAGAAGGAGGTGTCTAATAAAGGGCTTAGTGGCATTGTAGGACACCAAGACACTCTATTTTCTTGACACTTGGCTAGGTAGAAACAATGATGGCTTATATGGCCACCATGTGTGCACGAGGTGGAAGGGCTGGCTAAGGACGTCTTAAGGGGTTGAAATATTCACCATGAGGTGTAAAAGAAGTCATCTTAAGGCCTAGGAGGTCGCCAAAAAACCTGGACAAAAATGATATAAGACTTCAGGGAAAGTCTTTGGCTGCGGAAGATGGGAACAAACACGCTGGCTTTCACACTCTCTCGTGCTAGTTCAGTGGGTGAAGGTGAATCGATATGGGATCAAACAAGCTGGCTATAACGCTCTCTCTTGTAAGATCAGTAGATGGAGGTGAAGATGAATCGAACACACCACAGAGAATATGGAAGGATCTATGATACAACAAGCAAGCTCTTCCAATGGTGAATCCACACACAAAGGACAGAAGCTTAAATCTCTACAAGTACCACTTGAAAGAGAGGAAAATGCAACTTTATTAATAAAAAAAAAGTATGAGGTTTACAAGGCTGCAGGAGAACCTTATATAGTGGTTCTTCAGACTAAGACCTAATTAGGTCGACACAAATTCAAAAGAAAGACTCAAAACAACAGGACTTGCAAAATAAAACAACAAAGCTTTTGAACACACAAAACAGAAATGTTCTCAAACTTAAAATAAAATAAATCAAAGGGCTAAATAACGTCTTGGGATTGAAATGATATCTTTTGAAGCCTTATATGCCTTAGATAAACTCAATTTAACCTGCATAAATTTTATAGATTGAAAATACCTGATTTTGGCTCGGTTTATGCGGTTTAGGAGCTGAATTGCAATATACTTGCTCTGGTCCGTCCAGCTTGAATCCTTTGAAAATTTCTTCTTCTTCTAGTACCTTGAGGCTTTTATTAGAGTTATATTCAAGCATTTCCACGTGGTTAGCTTCAGAATCCTCTTCTTGCCTTGTTTGCTCTCTAATGGCCAGCTGACTTGTATTGAGTGTATCTTCTAGCTCAGGAATGGTCTTGGAGTGATTCTTGTTGTTTTGAGCTCCGTATCCTGTCAAGAAAATAGACTTGCATTTTTTGGATTGAGGTCGGATCTTCTTGAGGCTAAAATGGATGAAATTCTCCAGCAACTCTTCATTTAAGCCATCCGAGCTTAAGTTAACTTCTGGACTGTTTTTGGTGAAGCCTCTAAGTTCCATAGAGCTTATTAAAGTCTGGATCACATCATTGAACCCTTCTATAATTCTCCTAGCCTTGGATCGTGTCATTGGAGCTTCATTGACTTGTGGTACAAGTGTTGGTTCCATGTTTGGTTCGATGTCCTCATCATTCCCACCCTCTTCAGAAGGTTTTGACCTCAACACTGGATTATCTGCATCATATGGAGAAAGATCAGCATCATTGAAGCTATGTGATATATTGAACTCACCTGGAAGTTCCAATTGATATGCATTGTCATTGATCTTCTTTAAAATTTGGGTTGACTTTAGAAGTCCCCCCAAACTTTGTGCATACACCTTATTTCCCCCTCAACTTTTCAACTCTTTAGTAAACCCCATGAACTTCATCCTCTCTTTATAAAACCCCCTGAACTATTCGATCTCATTATTTTTCCCCCTCAGCGATTGGAAGTGCAAATTGCGATTAAAGCTGTTAAAAAAGGCGATTAAAAATTGCTTAATGGGTTAAATTTCAAACCGAAATCTGTATATCTCATAACCAATTCCGGTTCAATTTAAAAATTAATCTTTTATTTAATAATTTTAATTAAAAAACATGACAAAAAAATAGGGTTTCCACGTTAAAAAAAAAAAAAAGATCGTTGCAGGCTCTAATTGTCAGAGGCGATTATTGCTTAAGCTTTCTCCGGTAATGGCAGACGATGATAGAGAGTTCTCGGTGGTAGTGGCCGAAGAAGAAAGGGGAGTCGGGTCAGAGGCTGATGGGACACGAAATCAAGGTGATTTTGAGGAAGATGACATAGTTGCTAGGTTTAAATTCGAAATTGAACATGGTGTTTCTGAATTTCGTGATGAGGAACCTAGAAACGGTAATGAAATACGTCTTAGTGATGATGAGTCTACTGAATTTGAAGTTAGGAGAGATAGAGATGGTAGACA
>OVBE01010966.1:0-14540 GCA_900406425.1 Iberis pinnata
TCACTGTTCATGATGTGATGGGACCTCGTCAGATAAGGAGCAGTATAAATAGATTGTCAGGTGAATTGGAGAGGGGGTCGGAGAAATAGACGGTGTAGAGATAGAAAAAGAGAGCCTGCCGATATCGACGCGGTGAAAGGACAGTCATAATCAGAGTACCTCGTCCACAGGAGATTGGAAAACATGATAACTTCGTCTACGTCCACTCGCAGCTGAATTTAAAAGAGTTAGTATCAAATGCTATAGTCAAGTAGCCTCGTTCTAGTCAAACCTTTGATAGTTTAATTTATTTAAATCATATTTAAAATACACGTCGTCTAACCCTTCTTTCTGATTGACTGAGTCCAGAGTGTAGTGCGAAGACCAGTTAAACATTTGACGCCATCTGTGGGGACAGATTTAAAGAGTGGAATGTCAAGATGGCAGGAGGAATGGCCGAAAATAATGAAGCTATACCCGAGGAAGTAGTTGAAGCACAGTCCCAGGTAGAAGCTCGCCAAGAAGAAACCAACCGATTAATAATTCAACGCCTCTACGATCAAGCCAGAGAAGTAAGTGAATTTCGAGCTAGGTTTTAAGCTGCATTAGCGGATGGTGAGCAAAGTGTACGTCTAGACGCCCTTAAACAAACCCTCTTCGGTACACCTAGCACAACATCGCAGCCTACTCTGACTGGTCCGGGTGATAAAAAACCACAGCCGTCTACTAGTGTCCAGACCAGTCAAGACGAAATTATCACCGTCAAGGAGCAGAAACACGAAATGAGCTTGCAAGTATATCGATCTGTAAGTTCTGCCCCAGAAATTGAGCGTGTCGTCGAAGAAACTCACCGTACTCCGTTCACTAGGAAAATAACCGACACTCAGCTCGGTCAAGTTTCTAAAATCTAGCTTCCACTATATGAAGGTAACAGTGATCCAAGTCACCACATGACTGCTTTTATGATAGCTATGGGAAGAACATGCTTTAGCCCGGCTGAGAAAGATGATGGATACTGCCAGTTCTTTTTGGAGAACCTCGGCGAAGCTGCTTTGACTTGGTTCTCACGCCTTCCGCTAGGTAGCATCGGTAATTTTCAGCAGTTGTCTACTGTTTTTCTAAAACATTACTCGATCTTCATCGAGAAAAAGGCCTCAACGACGGATATGTGGACATTGGCTCAAGGATGTCGAGAGCCACTACGAAAATTTATTAAGAGATTCAAGAAACTAGCTTCCCGACTGACAATACCTGATGAAGCAGCAATAGTAGCTTTGCGTAATTCTCTGTGGTATGAATCACGTTTCCGGGAAGAGCTCATCCTGAATCAGCCTCAGACATTAGAGGACGCCCTGCATCGCGCTAACTATTTCATCAAGGCAGAAGAAGAGAGAGTTAAGATGACCAGGATACATGGTAAGGAACGTCAGGGTCAAAAGGACAAAGATGAATACAGAGAACCACGTCAACATTATAGCAAGGTGTTTGAGAAGAAGAAATACTTGATTCATTATGTCCATGGTCAAGGGAGTCAGGCACATACCTCACCTAGACGAGCTGATGATAACCCAAAAGCTTTCTGCGAGTTTCGTGGAAGGTCAGGGCACAACACTAATGAATGTAGACACCTAAAGAACATGTTTCTGAAACAGTACGGCCAGTCAACTCAAAAGCCAAATACCCCATGGTTTGGGCAACATGGAGGTTTCAAGCGAATACGACGAATACTCGTTCTGATGTATTCAAACGAAATATTTTTCAAAGACCCCCGATTGGTCCAGATATGAAACCGCCCAAGAGGGATAGAGAAGATGTGATCGACGAGGTCCAACCCATACCGCGTCGATGAATTAACGTGATAATGGGTGGACTACGTCATTGCGACGATTATGTGAAGGCAATCAGAAGCTGGAATCCAGGGCATCGGTATCAGTGGCTAGCACCTCGTCCATCGGCGCAGACGAGGATTTGGTTAAGGTCACACAGGCAGACAGGTACAGTGTAGACGCCCCATATAATGATTTTCTTGTCATTGAATTGATGTTTGAGGATTGCGAAGTGTCCAGGGTTTTGATAGATACAGGGAGCTCGTTGAACATTATCTTTAAGGAGACTCTCGCCAAAATGGAGATAGATGAGGCAAGGATGAAACCATCATCCCAAGTACTCACAGGTTTCAGTGGGGAGACAGTCACCGCATCCGGAAGCATCAAACTCCCATTGAGCATTATGGGCGTAACTCGCATTGTCAAATTGTTGGTCGTTGACGAGCACACGGTTTTTAATGCAATTCTGGGTACTCCGTGGCTGTTTATGATAAAGGCTGTGGTGTCCGTGTATCACCAATTTCTCAAGTTCCCAACCCCAAAAGGAACAAAGGAAATCAGGGGAAATAAAAAAGATGCACGTACATGCTTTATAGCCGAGCATAAAGCCCGCAAGAAGTCGGAAGCATAGCAATTACCGATGAAATGAGACGATTCACCAGGGCCATCATCGACGACCAAGCACTGCACTACATCTTTAGAGCCCGTCGACAAAATCTCCATTGATGATAATGATCCATCATGATGCACTAACTCTGGCCGCTATCTGTTAAAGGGTATCCGAGATGAACTTATCTCATTTCTGAAAAACAACATGAGTACTTTTGCATGGAAGATGTCCGATATGACGGGTATTGACCCATCGATCATGTGTCACGAGCTCATAATCGACCCCACTATGAAACCAGTCAGGCAGAAACGTCGGAAGTTGGGGGTTGAGCGAAACCAAGCGGTGAATGACAAAGTGGGGAAATTGTTGCAAGTTGGTTCCATAGTCGAAGTCAAATATCCCGATTGGATATCCAATCCTGTCGTGGTCAAAAAGAAGAATGGAAAGTGGAAAGTTTGCATCGACTTCACCGACTTAAATAAAGCATGCCCAAAGGATA
Source organism: Iberis pinnata (assembly GCA_900406425.1). Lineage (NCBI taxonomy): Eukaryota > Viridiplantae > Streptophyta > Magnoliopsida > Brassicales > Brassicaceae > Iberis > Iberis pinnata. The sequence goes on from OVBE01010966.1 coordinate 2,915, forward strand.
GTTTTCCTCTTCCCCATATAGATCGTCTGGTTGAGGCTACGGCAGGTAATGAACTGCTTTCTTTCATGGACGCATTCTCTGGTTATAACCAGATTATGATGCACCCAGAAGATCAAGACAAAACCGCTTTCATTACTGACCACGGCATATACTGTTATTGAGTAATACCATTCGGACTAAAAAATGCCAGAGCGACGTACCAACGATTGGTTAACAAAATGTTCTCTTCCCAATTGGGCAAGACCATGGAGGTGTACATAGATGATATGCTTATGAAAAGCACCTCGGCGTCCGATCATGTATCACATTTACGAACCTGTTTTCAAATCCTTAATCTGTACGGAATGAAACTCAATCCAGCAAAGTGTACATTTGGTGTAAAGTCTGGTGAGTTCCTTGGCTATGTTGTGACCCAAAGAGGAATAGAAGCCAATCCTAAGCAGATCTCTACCATTATCAACTTACCATCCCCACGGAATATAAGGGAAGTGCAACGGCTGACGGGCAGGGTTGCTGACTTAAACAGGTTCATATCTCGATCGACGGAGCGGTGTTTTCCTTTTTATCAACTTCTCAAGGGAAATAAAACGTTCAACTGGGATGAAATATGTGAAGAGGCATTCTCGAATCTAAAGGAATATATCTCAACACCGCCTATCTTGGCTAAGCCCCTCGATGGGGAAACATTGTTGCTCTATATTTCCGTTTCACCTGCGTCCGTTAGTGGGGTTCTGGTCAGGGATGATTGTGGTGAACAAAAACCCATATTCTACATCAGCAAGGTACTTGATGGGGCAGAGACGAGGTACTCGATGTTGGAAAGGCAAGCCCACGCAGTCGTTGTTAGCGCACGGAAACTCAGCCCCTATTTTCAGTCCCATTCAGTCGCAGTGATGACTACTAAGCCACTGCGAGCCATCCTGCATAGTCCGAGTCAGTCTGGACGAATGGAAAAATGGGCTATTGAGCTTAGCGAGTACAATATCGAATTTTGTAGTCGGACTAGTATCAAGTCTCAAGCTCTTGCAGATTTTCTAGTTGAACTACCCCCGAGCTCTTTGTTCCCGAAGTAGCAGGAACCTGGAACCTATATGTTGATGGTTTGTCATGTTCAAACCGGTCCGATGTTGGAATTCGCCTCGAATCTCCAACGATGGAGGTCGTTGAATAATATATCAAGCTCAAGTTTGCTGCTTCAAATAATGAAGCTGAGTATGAAGCACTTCTCGCTGGCCTCCGTTTAGCGAGAAGTATGGGGCCAAAGAAAGTTCGCGTCTATTGTGATTCCCAGCTTGTTTTCATTCAGTGTAGTGGCGATTATGAGGCGAAGGATGAGCGAATAACATCTTACCTCCGCCGCATCCAAGATCTCAGAAAAGGATTCGACGATGTCGAGATTGTGAAAATTCCTAGAAGCGAAAACACCTCCGTGGATAACTTGGCAACTCTAGCTTCTGCTCTGGTTAGTGGGTTAACGTGTTCGATCCCAATCGAGGAGATCACAGTGCCAAGCATATCGTACTCGCAAGTGCACACGGTAGACGTGACCTGTAACGAGAATGCTATGAATGATGAAGTGCCTGGTGATGAGCTTGTAGTGGGAGACTGGAGGTCGGAAATATCTGCTTATATACGAGATGGGACTCTGCCACTTGATAAATGGGCAGCTCGGCGCCTCAGGATAAGAGCTTCAAAGTATGTTTTAAAAGAGGGGGAGTTATTTCGACAAGATATGTCTGGGGTTTTGTTAATGTGCGTGTCTCAAGACGAAGCCAAGCGCGTTATGGCCAAAACACATGAAGGGACTTGGGGAAACCACTCCGGCGGACGATTGTTGGTAATCAAAATCAAGCGCCACAGCTACTTTTGGCCAACAATGGTTTCAGATTGTCAAACATAATACTTGAAGTGTGAGCAGTGTCAGCGCCATGCCATGACGAGTCATCAACCGACCGAATACTTACAAGTATCAACACCTCCTTACCCTTTTATGCGATGGGCTATGGACATTGTTGGGCCTTTTCCCGCGTCAAAGCAGAGAAAGTTCTTGCTGGTGATGGTAGATTATTTCTCTAAATGGGTCGAAGCAGAAGCTTATGGTAAAATCCAAGATGCCGAAGTCCAAAACTTTTTGTGGAAGAATATCATTTGTCGTCACATTTTACCTTATGAGATCGTGACCGACAACGGCACTCAGTTCTGTTCGCACAAGTTTGAAGGTTTCTGCAAAAAGTAGAAGATTCAGCTCAGCCATTCGACGCCCCGGTACCCGCAAGGCAATGGACAAGCTGAATCGGTTAACAAGACTATTGTGGACATCCTTAAGACACGACAAGAAAGGAAAAAGGGGTGTTGGGCAGACAAGTTAGACGGTCTCCTTTGGTGATATTGTAAAACACCCCGCTCATCAACCAACGGAACTCCTTTTTCCCTCTCGAACGATGTCGAAGCTATGGTTCCCATCGAGGTCAACATTTACAGCTTACGACAGATGATGTTGCCACAATACGATGATCTCAACAATGATCTAATGCAAGACAGGCTCGACAAACTTGAAGAGCTGCAATATCAAGCACTATTACGCATGCAGCACTATCAGCAAATGGCGGCTCAACATTATAACAAACGAGTCCGACCAAGGCATTATGATGTCGGAGACCTCGTGCTACGTCATGTTTTCGATAATACAAGGGAATACAGAGCAGGAAAATTAGGAAGCAATTGGGAAGGACCATATGAAGTTATGGGAATCATCGCACCAAATGTTTACCAGCTGACCACGCTCGACGGGCAACAACTACCATGGCCTTGGAATGGACGACATCTTAAACTCTATCTCTAATCTTTTTTGTTTCGTTGTAATAGAACTATTCTGGCTTGATCCCTCTAAAATGGGTATGTAGGCAGTCTTCGTGATATAAGAAGGCGCAACTACTTAAAATAAAAAAACTCATGTATGTTAAGCCTTTTTCTCGTTTGATTTTTGAAGAGGGAGTAGGTCACCCCCCCCCCCCCATGGGGCTTCGTTCAAAATGGAGGCTCATTAAAGGCTCGTCGATCACAAACGAGCTAAAGTCTCGTTAATCTCAAACGAGCTAAAGCCTCGTCGATCTCAAACGAGCTAAAGTTTCGTCGATCTCAAACGAGCTAAAGCCTCGTCAATCTCAAACGAGCTAAAGCCTCGTCGATCTCAAACAAGCTAAAGCCTCGTCAATCTCAAACGAGCTAAAGCCTCTTCGATCTCAAACGAGCTAAAGTCTCGTCGATCTCAAACGAGCTAAAGTCTCATTGATCTCAAACGAGCTAAAGTCTCGTCGATCTCAAACGAGCTAAAGTCTCGTCGATCTCAAACGAGCTAAAGTCTCATCAATCTTAAACGAGCTAAAGGCTCATTTAGCTCGTCGATCTCAAATGAGCTAAAGGCTCGTCGATCTCAAACGAGCTAAAGTCTCGTCGATCTCAAATGAGCTAAAGCCTCGTCGATCTCAAACGAGCTAAAGTCTCGTCGATCTCAAACGAGCTAAAGTCTCATCAATCTCAAACGAGCTAAGGCCTCGTCAATCTCAAAAGAGCTAAAGCCTCGTCGATCTCAAACGAGCTAAAGTCTCGTTGATGTCAAACGAGCTAAACACTCGTCAATCTCAAATGAGCTAAAGACTCGTCGATCTCAAACGAACTAAACTCTTGTCGATCTCAAACGAGCTAAAGCCTCGTCAATCTCAAATGGGTTAAAGCGTCAATCCCAAGATAGATTAAGGACTCGTTTACCCAATCTAAAAGGATCTTCGTCGAAAAAGGTGCAGAGATTGTTCAAAATTTTGTAACTTCACTTATGTGGCAAGGAGTTTTTGCAAAAAGCATGGTCTATTAATCCCTTGGAGAAATTTCGCAATTAAAGTCTTACAAGAGGAAAAAAATAAGTTAAAAATAGAAGTCAGACGATTATAAAAACTAGGGAGCCCGACAAAAGAAACAAAAAAATCTAAGTTAAAGATAGCTTAAGCTGGAGCACTTGGGGGGCGGGAGTCTTAGTCGCGGTAAGTTCTGCAGTCGACGAGGCTTCGACCCCGCTTGTACGGAGCCGTCCGACTTGTTCTTGAGATAGAAGTTTGTGATTCGACCCCGACTCGTTAATAATTGGGGAGACTCCCAAGTCCTTGTCAGATAGGGGGATAATCTCTATCTCGGCTATTTTTTCGGTCCAGGTCTTTAGCTTTTCTTCAAATTCTCTACAATAGCTTCGGGCACCAAACCGCCCATATCCTCAATAAGCCCCATAACACCGAGCGACCCCTCAATCGTCCCAAGATTTTTCGTTTTCGTCTCAGCTACCTTACGACTGTCCATATGTCGTCGAATTATCTCAAATCGAGCAGCACACTTCTCTTGCATCTGCTGCCCCTTCTTCAAAATGAGAGTGTCTCGACCAGCTCTCTCTAATCCCAGGGTCTCTTTCACGATGGCGAGCTTGTCTTTTACCTTGGTATTCTCCTCAAGAAGACGCTTCTTCTCCTCCTCGAACTCTTCTCTTTGGCTCCTGCTCGTTTCAACGACGCGCATATTCTCTTCGTTCAGACTATCTATCTGTAGCTTCAGACTGGTTATTTCAACCTCTAGATCCTTCCACTTTTGCGCATCCAGCGCCGCGGCAGCACTACACTGCTCGACGATCTTCTAAAGCTCGTCGAGGGAAGATGTAGATCTTCTGAAGCTCGTCGAGGGAAGATGTAGACTTCTGAAGCTCGTCGAGGGAAGATATCGTACATCATGATCATCGGGTTGGCCGCAGCAAAAAACTGCATTCTAAAAACCCATTTTAGCAAAGATAATTCCCTGATAGACGCAATATGAAAAACTTACTTGAACGCCGTAGGAAGCGTAGGTCTTGAAAAGGTCCAGAGAAGGAGAGTTGGTGACACTGGGCACTAGACGATTGAGCCCAGGGATTTGACGAACTAACTCTGCACAAGCTTCGACGTCATTGACTAGCCCAGCTGCATCTGGGTAGGAGAAAGAGAAGGGAACAGGAGTTCGACGAGGTCTCTTTCGGAGAGCATCCTCGTCCCACCACCGGCCGGAGTATCTTCATTATCCAAGTCAATGGTAGGACTAAGATCAATAAGCTTAGTTGTAGCCTTCTCAATCTCTATGCCTTTCATCTCTCCTGCCGCAGTCCTCTTTTTAGTAGGCTGAGTTACAACATGTGCCTTGACTTTAGCTTTGGCTGCAGCAGCCTGAAGGCTGAGCTTCTCTTGAAGCTATTCAGAAAGCTCGGCTTGCTTTTTGCCTTTTCCTTCTTCCTAGCATCTAGGGCCTCCTTCGCCGTACTCACTAAAGCTCTCATCTTCGGCGGTTTCTTAGCTATTTTCTTTCCAGCTCCAGCCTTGGCTTTTAAATCCTTCTGAGTGCCAGCCTTAGCTTGAGTTTTCAGTGAACTTTCTCTCAAGCTCTTCAAAAAATCAGACGACATCTTTGGTTTTGAGGGGTAAGACAAGTGATCTCGTCTAACTGAAACAAGACGAGGTGATAACAACGAGATGAGAACGACGAAGTAAGAAATCAAATAAATGTGAATGACAAACAAAAATACTAACCAGAACCAATGCGAGACAGGCTTCATCTAACTCTAGTTGCGTCGACTTCCGGCCATTTGAGTATAGAAGCCTTTGACAATTTATCAACTGATTCCAAAAAGCAATATGGAAAGGCTTCGAAGAGAAACGGCCTGTCTGCAAAAAGAAAGAGAAATATTAGGCATTCATTAGCAACAACACTATTAATAGCCGAAGCACTACCAATATCTAAATCCCAATCACGTAAAAATTCTTCCAATCCCATATTTTCCCCTTAGCTCCGGTGAGAAGTGTGTATTTTGATCTCATCCTCATATAGAAGAACCCAGTGTCAAAATTGAGGGAGTGACCCCCACTCTTCACGGCCTTATGCACTTTGTGAATAGTCACGAGGAGGTCAAAAAAGTATATCTATCCCTATCTCACTACCCAGGAGAAGAATTGCTGTTATGTTCCGAATGGCCGCGGTTGAGAGTTGCGACACTACCGTACGTTGCCGAGCGCAAAAGGCCATCAATAGGTGAGGGAGTGGAAACCACAGATTCTCGTCGGTGAAGTAGTCTTTGAAAAGTGTAAAATACCCCTCTGGAGGAGACCACAACCGTTCGAAGAACTATGGAACCCTGAATTCAAGGTTGGTGTCGTTTATCCCGCACAACACACAGAGGGCGGCCAATGATTCATGTGTCATCTTTGATGGACCTGACCCTATGAAGTAATCGCCTTCCTCAAGATCCACCTCCGAAGGACCTGCCTCGTCGGGAAAAGGTCCTGATTCTATATGTGTAAGAATGTACTCTTCAGAGGATGCCTCGGCGGTCGCTAACTGGTCGGGAGCATCCACTTTGGGGCGTGATGGGCGATGGACGATCTGTAAATTTCTCGACCTCATCGTTGAACCCATTTTGTTAGATATGACTTCTTCATTTACTGATAAAAGTGGAAGATCGCCGGACATCACTTGTCGGGAAGCCGGAGGATAAACATACGATGATGGAAAACTAGCTGGAGACGGTAAAAACGGGGAAAGACAAAAAAAAAACAGTACAAAAAATACTAATAACCTAGAGCGAGAAACTATCTTGCCTCGTCGATAGTGATTAAAATCTACCTCGTAGATCAATCACGATAAGTTATTACCTCGTCGATCAATCATGATAGGTTATTACCTCGTCGAGATAATACCTCGTTGATTATGACAAGTTATTGCCTCGTCGAGATAAAACCTCGTTGATCGATTATGACAAGTTATTACCTCGTCGAGTTAATACCTCGTCGATCAATCATCACAGGTTATTACCTCATCGAGATAATACCTCGTTGATTATGACAAGTTATTGCCTCGTTGAGATAAAACCTCGTTGATCGATTATGATAAGTTATTACCTCGTCGACGTAATACCTCGTCGATCGATTATGGCGAGTTATTACTTCATCAATTGATCAATGCTATTTGCTATTTCGTCGATTGATCAAGACAAATGATTACCTTGTCAATTGATATAGGTGGGTAGCTTCAATATGTGATCCCGACAAGCTCTTATCTGGCCAATTTATCAGTATCTGTCGCCTCGTCGTATACGAACAAGATGACGAGGCTTTACCTGAAGAGCTCCAGTCGACAGATCCTCGGTTGACTTGGGGGGGAGTAACTGTTGGGCTAGGGTTTGACACCCTCTAGGAAGCCCAAAAATGATGCTCAGAACCTATGTTAGAAGCCCAAACCCAACATGCAGGGTCCGACCTGGTGCGGACACGTGTACCCGTCACTGTTCATGATGTGACGGGACCTCGTCAGATAAGGAGCAGTATAAATAGATTGTCAGGTGAATTGGAGAGGGGGTCGGAGAAATTGACGGTGTAGAGATAGAAAGAGAGAGCCCACTGATATCGACGCAGTGAAGAGACGCTCATAATCAGAGTACCTCGACCATTATTAGCTCGTCTATCAAGGTCGTAGACTTGAAGAGATACCTCGTCCACAGGAGATTAGAAAACATGATTACTTCGTCTATGTCCACTCACAACTTAAGTTAAAAGAGTTAGTATCAAATGCTATAGTCAAGTAGCATCGTCTAGTCAAACCTTTGATAGTTTAATTTATTTAAATAATATTTAAAATACACGTCATCTAACCCTTCTATCTGATTGACTGAGTCCATAGTGTAGTGCGAAGACCAGTTAAACAATCCTCTTGAGTGAACTCTTGACTCCTTTAGCTAACTCCTTAGCCTTAGATCTAGTGATTACTCCATCTGTTACTTTGAAAGCTTCTTCTAAATCTTGCATCTCCTCTATCTCTTCATCCGTTGAGTCTCCTTGTGGATAGCTGGTTGGAATCACATCACCAGATGTACCCTAGATGGCGTTCATGCGGGCTACCATAGGTACGGTCAAAGGAAGGTCACACTCCTCCACAAGGACCTGAGCCATACTACGGACCGAACGAGATTCGGACACATTTTCCCTAGTGCAGCACCCATGACATGCATAAGGTACACCAAGACCTCGGGAAGAGGGAAGGTGAGACCGTATGACCTGAAAAACACCTCATAGGCACAACAATGGTGTGCCCTAACAAGTTCCGGAGAGACTAAGGCAATGTTCTTTGGAATCCGGCAGCTACGTCTAAATTCCCTTAATATATCCGCAGAACATGAGGAGCGAAGGTGAGGACCAAAGCAAGTATCTGTCGTCGAAGATGCAAGAGGAAGAAAAGATTGTTCCGACTCAGCAGAGATAGCATCAGAAGAAAACTTGTTGCCTGAGTTTGGAGAGCGGAGGAGCTTCTCGGGCCAAGCGATTCTTGAAACCTCGCGAGCTAAGCTTCTTGGGGATTCAATACGGGCTGCTGAAGAGCTCGCGAAGGACGGGATGACTCAGACCCAAACGCATAACCATCTCGACAAATGGAAGACTCCGCGTGTGCGCGAGACTCGGTGCGGGTATGTGACCTGGCGCGGATGCCATCAGGCTCAGTGTAGGTGCGGGGCTATGTGCGGGTGTAGGGCTCAGTGCGGGTGCGGGCCTTGGCGCGGGGGCTGGCCAGCTTGGTGCGGGCGCGGGCCTTAGTGCGAGTATTTGAGGGCTCGGAACGGGATCCCGGGGCTTGATGCGAGAGCTTGGCGAAGGCTCGGCGCGGGAGCTTGGCGAAGGCTTGGTGCAGGAGCTTGGTGAAAGCTCGGTGCGGGAGCTCATGGCTCTGTGCGGTAGCTCGGTCGGTGCGGAGGGTGGCCCAGCTAGGGTCCGGTCATGGTGCGCGGGAGGCTTATCTCAGCCGGATCCTTACATCGCAGTGCAGGCCGAGCATGCGGGTCAAGCTCGCCGTGAGAGAAGTCAAGCCGAGAGGCTCCTGGGCTGGCTCGAGTACGTGACCATTATGCAAGAAATAGATTAAAATGGGAGGAAAGAGAGGAAAGAGAAAGAAGTGAAAAGGAGAAGGAAGAAGAAAGTGTGGATGAAGAAGATGCGAGGAAGAGTAAAAAATAAGATAGAGAAAGGTAAAAGTAAAGTGAAAAAGGAAAAAGAAAGAGAGGGTAAGAAATACCTAAGATATTTTCTTACTAAGAGTAAAGGAAGAACATTGTTGAGGATAAAGGTTCGATCCGAAAAAGAGTGAGATCGATTGCGGAAAACAGTTTTTCGCAAGATTCTTACCACGAAACGGATCAACCTTATCGAAATTCCAACTAAATTTACTAGAACTCAAGAACACACAGAATAACAAGGAAGTAACACTAGAGAGAAAAAATAGGGAATACCTTATGATAGTCTTCAGTGAAGAGCTATGAAGTCTCCTTGGCAAAGTGAAGTCGGAGCTTCTACACAAGAATCTAGAAGGACGGTAGAGCGAAAGTGAGTAACCATGCGATCTCACTACTTCATATAGTAGAGTGGAGGAGTGAATCAAGGGATCCTGATTTCAGAATCATGATCTTCAGTCTCCTCTATACCACCAAATCCGCCCCGATCCTCGCCCGATGATCATTAAGTCTCATGACGGTGGGAAATTAACGATTCCGCCAAAGGAAAGTTGCCATTGGTAGAATGGGTGGCAAAATGTGTGCGCACTAATTGACTTGGGTCAATTAGTGGGCTTGGTTTGGTTCATGGTGAGAAGTAGATAGTAATGGGCTAAAGCAGCCCACCTCGAACCCAGCCGCACTCGTACTGCACGGTAAGCAGAGAGAGCTCAGTGCGCAGAGAGCATGGTGAGCAGAGAAAGCTCAGTGCACATTGAGAAGAGAGAGCTCTGTGTGCGGAGAGAACGGTGAGCAGAGAGAGCTCAGTGCGCGGAGAGCATGGTGAGCAGAGCGAGCTCTGTGCGTAGCAAGCCACTAGAGGCCCGTGAACAAGAGAAATGAATAATGGGCCGGCAAAGCCCATGACGAGCGGAGCTTCGCGTGGAACGTCTCAACTCGTTAGGAAGCCAAGTGCTTGGAGTCTCCAAAGGAGCGAGGAGAGCAGACTGGACTAACGGTCATGAGAAATTCAAAAGACGTAATGTCGTATCAAGATCACTAAAGAAGCATTGAGTGCGAGAGATACATTGGAGCCGCGAAGAGAGCCTTATAAATAGTCTATGTAGAGGTCCGGAGAGTGGACCGAAAAAATTATGTAAAACTTTACTATTACTTGAGAAAATATGTAAACACTTAAGATGTTCTAATAAAGATTACATTTTTGTTCATCTATTCTAATCAAATTCGGTGTGAGGGAAATTTTTCTATCACAAATATCGAAAAATCGTCCGAGTGTCTTCGCGTCTTTAATAGATCATACAACTGTCGATGCACACGTCTATAACATGATACGACAATCCAAGCCCCGACAGAAGTTTTTGTATATCATATTATGAACAGAGAATATTGTTATCCTCTGACAAGATATCTCTCACAAATTTGGCTATTGCGTCAACTGCATCCTCAGGAAAATTATAATGTCTTTCTACCCATCAACCTACTAGCAGATGATAAAGGCGAATAACCATCTCTACATCCACTATATAATGGCTGATTCGCTGGGACTAACATATCAAAAAACTGTCGTGCTTCTAAATTTGGTTCTTTATACGAAACTTGAGTCGTCTCTATATTTTCTCTATAAACGACATTAACCATTTGAACCGTAGGTGTCCCAAAATCTAATTCCGTTCTAGGTTTCTCTATCCTATCAGCCATTGGTTCGCTACCGTTACTACTAGCAACAATATCATGTCGTTCTCCATGTAAATACCAAATCTTATAACTCGGCATAAAATCATTCACTTAAAAGTGATTCCATACTAAATTTATCTTAATATTGTGAGAATTCTGAAATAAAGAGCATGAACATATTAACTTATGAATGCGTTGTGCTCGAGGTTATCGACATGCTAATTCCAGGAACTCGATAACACCACATGCATATTTGTTGTTCAAAAGCTTTGTATTTGGATTCATTATTTCACCATCCATCCATGATCGAAAATAGGGAGGGGTAGACATATTTTATTAAGATATATGTGTTGAGTGTGTGATGAATGAAAGTGGAGTGGCCGGTTATATAGGCGTTAAAAGTGACTGAATATTGACGGATATGTCCGTTAGTAAATTCGAATATAATCATCGGCAACAATTTGAAACAACGGATTTATATCGGGAAAATTTATTGATGGTTATATGACAGATTTGTGACGGATTAGACCGTCAGTATGTATCTGTTAGTATATCCGTTAGTATTTTCCTGACAGGCCTAAATCCGTCACATTTCCGTCGTAATTATTGACGGATGATTATCCGTCAGTCCCTCCGGCCACTTTTGGTTGTGCTTTCCTGCAGTGTATATTTTCGAGTGTTGTAGTTTAAACTATAAAGCAATAGGTTTTAATCGGGTTTGAGTTACCAAACTGGTCCGTTGTGAACCAAAAAATATAAAAATGTTAAAGTTTTTTTGAAACTCTTAAGCTATTATTAATATATTTTATAAACCAATATTTAATTTTGGTGTATTTTAACATATTTCTCAACTACAAAACCAAATTTTGAAGATATTAGAAACACATTTGCTAAAAA
>OVBE01010967.1:0-10069 GCA_900406425.1 Iberis pinnata
GGGTCAATCCCGTCTCTGTCAGAGGAGATGCCAACCATCTCTCCTTTCTACGAACACAATCGATATGCTTCGTATATTTTTATATATACAAGACTTAACAAACTTAAACTGCCGATGTGGGACAAGATTATAAACTCAAGATTTTTGAATTGTCTTCGTCTCTCTCATCTCGCTTCCATTGTTGTTTCGTCTATGAAGCGAATATCCTCCATTAACGCTGCTTCTCTTCTCAAACATGGAGATTTCTCTAACTACCGCTTTTTCTCCTCCTCTTCTTCTTCTTTGCAGTTAATTCCGCGATGTAATAACATACCTAAGCCAACCTTCAATCCGCTTTACAATTTACTTCCTCCGACTCAAAACCCTATTCAAATCGTCGATGTCATTAGTTCTACTCTCAAGCAGCGTGATTTCGTCTTGTCTAACCTTTGCGACGAGGTAAAATCTCTGATTCCTCATTTGGGTGATGGTGAAGTTTCTAGGGTTTTGCTTAGGTTTCAGTCAGATGCTTCTCGTTCTCTTGCCTTCTTTAATTGGGTTAAAGTTGATTTAGGTAAGAGACCGAGCGTTGGTAACTATTGTCTGTTGCTTCACATACTTGCTTGGTCAAAGAAGTTTCCCTTGGCTATGCAATTTCTTTGTGAATTGATTGAGTTAGTCGCGGAATTTCCATCTAAGGAGGAAGAAGAAGAAGATGATGAGAATTTGTTCAGCGTTTTAGTTTCTGCCACTGATGAATGCAATTGGGATCCTGTTATCTTTGATATGCTTGTGAAAGGTTACTTGAAACTAGGTTTGATACAAGCCGGTTTTTCGGCTTTTAGAAAGGTTATTGATTCTGGTTTCTCTGTTAGTGTTGTCACTTGTAATTATCTCTTGAATGGGTTGCTGAAATTGGATTTGATGGAGGATTGTTGGCAAGTGTATAGCGTCATGTGCAATGTTGGAATCCATCCCAACACGCATACATTCAACATTCTTACTAATGTATTCTGCAGTGATTCGCATTTTCATAAAGTTAATGAATTTTTGGATAAGATGGAAGAAGAAGGCTTTGAGCCTGATTTGGTAACTTATAACACCCTTGTGAGTAGTTATTGTAGAAGAGGAAAGTTGAAAGAAGCGTTTTACTTGTATAAGATCATGTATCGACGTCGTGTTGTGCCTGATTTAGTTACCTATACATCGCTTGTCAAAGGTCTTTGTAAAGAAGGGAGAGTCAAAGAAGCTCATCAGACGTTTCACAGGATGGTAGACAGAGGAATAACGCCTGATTGTATCTCTTACAATACTCTTATTTATGCTTATTGCAAAGAAGGAATGATGGAACAATCGAAGAAACTGTTACACGAAATGCTTGGTAATAGCCTTGTTCCGGATAGGTTTACATGTAAGATTATAGTTGAAGGATATGTTAGAGAAGGACGGTTACTTGCTGCTGTTAACTTTATTGTCGAGCTTAGAAGGTTAAGAGTTGCTATCCCATTTGAAGTGTGCGACTTTTTGATATTAAGTTTATGCCGAGAAGGTAAACCATTTGCAGCAAAGCATCTGTTAGAAAGAATCAGCGAAGAAGACAAAGGGCATGACGCTAAACCAGAGACATACAATAGTTTAATCGAGTCTCTGTCTCGTTGTGATGCTATAGAAGAGGCATTGCTTCTAAAAGAGAAACTCACAAGCAAGAATCAAGGACTTGATGTTAAGACATACGGAGCTCTAATCAGCTGCTTGTGTAAGATTGGTAGGAACCGCAAAGCCGAGTCTTTGATGATGGAAATGCTTGATTTTGAAGTGAAACCGGATTCTTCTATATGCGGGGCTCTGGTTAATGGATACTGCAAGGGGTTGGATTTCGCAAAAGCTGAGAGTTTATTGGGTTTCTTTGCTACAGAGTTTAGAATCTTTGACACAGAGAGTTACAATTTGTTGGTTAAAGCGATATGTGAAGCAGGAAGTGGATACAATAATTTGTTAGAGCTTCAAGAAAGAATGCAGAGAGTTGGGTTTGTTCCAAACAGCTTAAGTTGTAAGTACATCATCCAAGGGTTGGACCAGCAAACCGGTTTGATGTAAGAGACGTAAACCGGTAATTATTGTAACACCGGTTTCTTATTTATAGACTCTTCTCTAAAGTTGAAAAATAAAGCTAAAGTTTTCAATTTTGTAGATGTTAGAGGAAATTTTTCAATTAGTGTTTCAAAGCAAAGACTTTTGTGCCCAACTAGTTTGGTTCAAGAACGATAGTCTTCTCAGTTGTATGATTCGTGGAGTTTAGATGGCAAATGTTTCCTCACTGATCTCTTCTGTAACCTCTTGTGGCTCGATTTTCCTCTGCCGTTCACTTCATTGTAAAGTAGTAAAGACTGTGACTTACCGTCATGGATTCATTGGTGACCAGCTTGTTGGATGTTACTTGAGACTAGGTCATGAAGTTTGTGCAGAGAAGCTGTTTGATGAAATGCCTGAAAGAGATTTAGTGTCTTGGAACTCCTTAATATCAGGGTACTCGTGGAGAGGATATTTAGGAAAATGTTTGAAGACATTAACCAGGATGATGGGATCTGAGGTGAGCTTTAGACCCAATGAAGTTACGTTTATGTCGATTATAACCGCTTGTGTTCATGGGAGAAGTAGAGAAGAGGGACGTTGCATTCATGGGATGGTGATGAAATTTGGTTTACTTGAGGAAGTGAAAGTTGTGAATGCTCTTATCAATTGGTATGGAAAGATTGAAGATTTGACTTCATCCTGCAAATTGTTTGATGATTCAAATGTAAAGAATGTGGTTTCGTGGAATACAATGATTGTAGTTCACTTGCAAAACGGTTTAGCTAAAGAAGGACTGGCTTACTTCAACATAAGCAGAAGAGTTGGGAATAAGCCTGATCAAGCAGCTTTTCTGGCCATTGTTAGTGTCTGTGAAGCTATTGGGATAGTGAAATTAGCGCAAGGAATCCACGGGCTGATCTTCTTTTCTGGCTTCAATGCAAACAAATGTATAACAACGGCATTATTGGACTTGTATGCAAAACTAGGGAGGCTGGAGGATTCGTATGCGGTTTTTCTGGAGATCAGTTTTCCAGATAGTATGGCTTGGACAGCAATGCTTGCTACTTATGCCACTCATGGCTATGGAAGAGACGCAATCAAGCATTTTGAGCTCATGGTTAACTATGGTATTAGTCCTGATCATGTAACCTTCACTCACTTGTTAAATGCTTGTAGTCACTCAGGTCTTGTCGAAGAAGGAAAGCATTATTTTGAAACAATGTCGAAAAGGTACAGAATTGAGCCAAAGTTAGATCACTACTCATGTATGGTTGATCTCATGGGTCGATCTGGGCATCTTCAGGATGCTTATGGATTGATCAAAGATATGCCAATGGAGCCAAGTTCTGGCGTTTGGGGAGCTTTGCTTGGTGCTTGTAGGGTTTATGGAGATACCAAACTTGGTAAAGAAGCTGCAGAGAGATTGTTTGAATTAGAACCTAATGACGGTAGAAACTATATAATGTTATCAAATATCTATTCAGCTTCTGGTCAATGGAAAGATGCTTCAAGAATAAGGAACCTGATGAAACAGAAAGGTCTTGTAAGAGCTTCAGGGTGCAGCTACATTGAACATGGTAATAAAATCTATAAATTTGTTGTGGGAGATCGGTCTCATCCTGAATCAGAGAGGATACAGAAGAAGATGAAAGAGGTTAGAAAGAAGATGAAGAGCGAATTAGGATTTAGATCAAGAACAGAGTTTGTGTTGCATGATGTTGATGAAGATGTGAAAGAGGAAATGATAAATCAACATAGTGAGAAGATTGCAATGGCGTTTGGGCTGTTAGTGATTAGTCCAATGGAGCCAATAATTATAAGGAAGAATCTTAGAATTTGTGGAGATTGTCATGAAACAGCAAAAGCTATATCTTTGATTGAGAAAAGAATACTCGTTATAAGGGATTCTAAGAGGTTTCATCATTTCTCATATGGATCATGTTCTTGCAGAGATTATTGGTAGTTTCTCAATGATCGTCTTCTAAATGATCAAAATTACATTTTAAATGTACATAAAGAACTGTTATAAATGGTTGGTTTTAATCTGTTTCGGTTATTTCCGGTTCAATTTAAGCTCAAGTCTAGTTAAGTCTTTTCTTATTGAAAAGCTTGGTTTGGTTGGCTATTGCGATTTAACACTCGGTTTAAAGCTTCATTGTGTTAATGTCGAAGTTTGAAGTTTCAGGTGGTAACGGCTCTGGTGTTTGTTGCAAGGGTAGTTACAGTTGTTGTAACTAATTCCTGAGCTTTATAATCAGGTTTTAGAGTCGTTGTAGTCATCCATTTTCATTCTCGGGTATTGGGTTTCTGGTAAGAGTTCATTACGAGAGATCAAGAGAGATTTCGAGTGGTGTGAGCTTGGGAAACACTTAGGAGAGTGGGGGAATCGTTTGAGTCTGTAATTCTTGAGCTTGTTCTTCTTCGTGATTAGTGGATTCTGAGTAATTCTCGGTCCAGACGTAGGATTCTTTGAATCCGAACTGGGT
The DNA here is from genome assembly GCA_900406425.1 of Iberis pinnata. Classification (NCBI taxonomy): domain Eukaryota; kingdom Viridiplantae; phylum Streptophyta; class Magnoliopsida; order Brassicales; family Brassicaceae; genus Iberis; species Iberis pinnata. The sequence continues at coordinate 4,539 of OVBE01010967.1, forward strand.
GAACAAACTCGATGTTCTTGTTCGTTATTCTTCAAATTCTTGTTCGTGTGATTAGATAGATTCGATACTAGCATTGATTACTGGTGAATTTGGGATACAAGTACAACAAGTGGTATCAGAGCTTCTGTGTTGTTAAAGATCTGAACCGTGTCCTGAAATTTCATCCAAGAATCAGAAGTATATCTGGAAAAATGTCAAGTGCAAGAATGGAGGTGGAGAAGTTAAATGAAGTCATGGACTATAATCTTTAGAAAGAGAAATTAATGGCGAATCTTGAGATTTTTGGTTTAATGAAAGCTCTGAAGTCTCAAGAACAAGAGCTAAGTAAAGAAGCTTCAAGGAAAGATTCAGAAGGATTCTGAAGATAAAGACAAGCCAAATATTGAGGATAGTGAACTCCTTGAATAACAGAAAAAAGGTACGAAGTACAATCATACTTAGTGTTACAGATCAAGTTCTTAGAAAGATAGTGAAGGAATCCACTGTTGTTGGTATGTTTAAGGCTTTAGATTCTCTTTACCAGTCTAAATCATTGCCAAATAGGATATACCTTAAGCAATGATTGTATTGCTTTAAGATGGTTGATTCTCTATATGTGGAACAAAACATAGATGAATTCTTAGGATAATCCCTGATCTCAGTAATGTGAAAGTGGAAATCTCTGATGAGGACCAGACCATCCTCTTTCTCATGTCTCTGCCAAAGCAGTTTGATCACTTGCGAGATACTTTGAGATATGGCAAAACAACTTGGACACTAGAAGAGTTTATTGATGCAATCCACTCCAAACAGCTTACTTAGGCTCTTTAAAGTTATCTAAGGGAACTGGAGAGGTTCTTTACACAGGAACAAACCAAAAGGGAAAAGGCCAAAACAAAGAAAGTAAAAACAACAAGAACAAGGGAAAATGAAAGTCCAAACCAAAGGACAAGAAGGTTTCTTGTTGGAGCTGCGAAGAAAAAGGACATTTCAAGCGAAATTGTCATAAGAAAAGAAAGTCCGGGCAATCTCATAATCATGGTAAATCATCATCAGTGGCAAATGCAGATTTCATGGAAACATTGACAAGTTTTAGATGCACTTACTGCAGAAATGTTTAACTTCAGTTAGATTTGGATCTTAGACACTGCCTGTACATATCACATGACACCAAGAAGAGATTGGTTTACAGAGTTGGAAGAATTTGATGCAGGCTCTGTGAGAATGGCAAATGAAAGTACATCAAAAGTTAAAAGCATAGGAACTGTGAGAATCTTAACCTCATAAGGCACATATGTGCAGGTAAAAGAGGTTAGAGATATGCCAAATTTCTCAAGAAATCTTCTCTCACCGGGAACATTTAAAAGTGAAAGATGTGATTTCTCCTCCAAGAATGGCTTGCTACATGTTACAAAGGAGAACAAAACAATATTAAAGGCCAAAAGACATGGTAAACTGTACTTCCTACAAGGAAGAAGTTTCACAGGTGAAGTGAATATTGCTTCAAGCTCAGATGAAACAACCCTGTGGCATAGTCGTCTAGCCCATATCAGCCAAGGTGGTTTAGATGTCCTGCTTAAGAGAGGGCTTCTGTATAGCAAGAAGGTTAACAAGATTAATTTCTGTGAAAGTTGTGTATTTGGCAAGGCCAAAAGAGTTAGTTTTTCAGCTGGGAAACATTCAAGTAAACAATGTCTGGATTATGTTCATACGGATCTATGGGGATCTCCATCTGTTCCAGCTTCTCTTGGAGGTTGTCACTATTTTTTATATTTAGTGGATGACTTCTCTAGAAAGGTTTGGGTGTTCTTCCTCATATCCAAAGATCAGGCATTAGACAAATTCAAAGAATGGAAGCAACAAGTTGAAAATATGTTTGGTTTCAAAGTGAAAACACTGAGAAATGATAATGGCCCGGAGTTTGTAACAAAGAGTTTGATGAGTTCTGTAGCTCAAATGGAATTACCAGGCATAAGACCATTCCCTACACTTCTCAACAGAATGAAGTGGTAGAGAGAATGAATCGTACTATCATGGAAAAGGTAAGAACCATTATAAGTGACTTAGGTTTACCAAAGTCATTTTGGGCAGAGGCAATAAACACATATGTGCACATTATAAATAGAGTACCATCATTTGTAGTGAATAATCAGATACTAGAGGAGATTTGGTCAAAAAGAGAACCAAACTTACAATACCTCAGGAAATTTGGCTCCATCTATTATTATCACACTGATGATGGAAAAATCTAGCCAAGGGCTAAGAAAAGAGTCTTTGTGGGTTACCCCATGGGGGTAAAAGTTTATAAAATTTGGAGCCTGGAAGATAAGAAGTGTGTATTGTCAAGAAATGTTAAATTTAATGAGCTACAATCTTATAAAGATCTCCAAAGGGAAGACAATTTTGTGACAAATGATGAAACTGAGTATTTGAACATTGAACTTGGTTTCTTAACTGGAGGATATACCAGTTCTGGTGGAGAGCACCTGCAAGGATCTCAGTCATATCAAGATGAAATTCAGCAAATCAGTGATGATGAGCTTGAATCCCCAATGCAGACAATCACTCAATTTGGAAATCAGAATGAAGCTGTAGAACAAAGTTATCATTTGGCAAGAGACAGAGTGAGAAGACAAATAAAACCTCTGGTCAGATTAGATGATGAGGACTACTCTAGTTTTGCCATGATGGTCCAACAAGATTCAAGTTTTGAGGATCCAAGCAATTACCAAGAAGCTATTTCAGGTAATGATAGTATGAAATGGAAGCAGGCCTCTGATGAAGAGATGAGCTCTTTACTGAAAAATAAAACATGGATTTTAGTAAAGAAACCATCAAACATAAAAATAATTGGATGCAAGTGGATCTATAAGACAAAACCAGGTGATTCAGGCACATATAAACCAAGATATAAGGCCAGACTCGTGGCTAAGGGCTTTGCACAAAAGGAGGAGTTGGATTACAATGAAGTGTTTGCACCTGTTGTGAAACATGTATCTATTAGATACCTCACGTTAGTAGTTGTGCATGAAGATATAGAGCTTAAACAACTTGGTGTTAAAACGGCTTTCCTACATGGAGATTTAGAAGAAGAGATCTTTATGGCACAACCTGAAGAATATGTAGTAAAGGGAAAAGAGGATTGGATTTTTTGTTTGAAGAAATCATTGTATGGGCTCAAACAGAGTCCCAGGCAATGAAATCATAAGTTCAACAAGTTTATGGTGGACATCGGGTTTATTAGAAGCCAGAAGGATCAATGTGTGTATATCAAATGTGTGGATAGAACTTATATCTATCTACTATTGTATGTAGATGATATGCTGGTTGCTTGCAAGAATATGGATTTGATCACAAATTTGAAGGCTAAGATAAACTCAACATTTGAGATGAAAGATCTTGGTGAAGCAAGGATAATTCTTGGAATAGATATTATCAGAGACATGAAGAACGGTACACTCATATTGTCTCAACAAAACTATTTGGAGAAAGTTCTCAAAAGTTTCAGGATGGAAGATGCAAAGACAGTTCACACTCCTCTTGGTGCCCAATTCAAACTGTCAGCTGCAGTTGAAGATCAATTGGACACAGATGCAGAGTTCATGAGGTCAGTCCCTTATTCTAATGCTGTTGGTAGTCTCATGTATGGGATGATAGGGACTAAGCCGGATTTAGCTTATCTAGTTGGAGTAATAAGTAGGTTCATGAGTGCTCTTGTTAAGTCTCACTGGGATGCTGTTAAATGGGTACTAAGGTATGTTAAAGGCATTGTGGGATTAGGCTTGTTATTCAAGAAAGGAAGTGTGTTTGAGATAAAGGGATTATGCGACTCATTTTGCTGCTGATTTGGACAAAATAAGGTCCATTTCAGGCTATGTTTTTGTCTCAGGTGGTTGTGTCATTAGCTGGAAGTCGTCACTTCTTAGAGAAGTGGCTTTGTCCACAACTGAAGCAGAATTTATCTCAATGACAGAGACAGCCAAGGAAGCAATTTGGTTAAAGGATCTGTGTAATGAGTTTGGATACAAACAGGCATGTATGGAGGTGTTCTGTGACTCGCAGTGTGCAATTGCTTTGGCTAAAAACAATGTGTTCCATGAAAAAAAAAAAAAGCACATTGCGGTTAAATTTTACTTCATAAGAGACTACATTGAAGAAGGAAATCTTAGAGTTACAAAGGTTCATACTAGTGAGATTCCAGCTGACATTTTTACGAAGATCCTGTCTATCAACAAATTTAAAGAACTTTTGGGGTTTGTTGAGTGTTTTAGCAGCTTAATTGTGAATCAAGACCGAAAGGAGTCCATTGATTGAAGCTCAGAATACGTGTTCATATCAAACCAAGGTGGAGTTTGTTATAAATTGGTTGGTTTTAATATATTTCGATTATTTCCGGTTCAATTTAAGCTCAAATCTGGTTAAGTCTTTTCTGATTGAGAAGCTTGGTTTGGTTGGTTATTGTGATTTAACACCCGATTTAAAGCTTCATCATGTTAATGTCGAAGTTTAAAATTTCAGGTGGTGTTTAACGGCTCTGGTGTTTGTTGCAAATGTAGTTACAATCGTTACAGTTGTTGTAACTAATTCTTGGAACTTTATAATCAAGTTTTAGAGTCGTTGTAGTCATCGATTTTCATTCTTGGATATTGGATTTCTGGTGAGAGTTCATTACGAGAGATCAAGAGAGATTTCGAGTGGTATGAGCTTCGGAAACACTTAGGAGAGTGGGGAATCATTTGAGTATGTAATTCTTGAATTTGTTCTGCTTCGTGATTAGTGGATTCCGAGTGATTCTCGGTCCAGACGTAGGATTCTTCGAATCCGAATTTTGGTGAACAAACTCGCTGTTCTTGTTTGTTATTCTTTAAATTCTTGTTCGTGTGATTAGATAGATTTCGATACTTGTTTGTGTGATTAGATAGATTTCGATACTAACATTGATTAGTGGTGAATTTGGGATACAAGTATAACAAGAACATGTAAGTTGAGTTATTTCTCTTCTATACACAATTCAATTGTTTTCAGTCTGTCTATCTAATGAACTAGAAATAATGAAAATGCATGTTAGCAAACATTCCATGACTTATTGAACATATCATATTGTATACAGGATTTCGACATAAGAGGATGAAGAAAATTATTGAACGATATTATTACAGCAGTTGCTATCTTTCAGACATACAAAGACACAAAATACATCACATTTTGAAACACAAACAGAAAAGAAAAAAAAACCACTGAACAGGATAATGAAAATGCAGAAAAGAGAACATCATTTGTGAAATGATATTTGAAACAGGAACTCATTAAGCAGCTGCTGTCCTCTGAGTCTCATGACCCTTGATAGTAGTATCATGACCTTTAGTAGTAGTATCAAAGGCCTTAGTAGTATCATATTGTTTAATATCTTGGGCCTTGTTCTGAACTTGTTGGCCCATTTCTTTTCCTTTTTGTCCAGCATAGCCAACTGCATCAGCCATTCTTCTCTTAGCATACTCCAATTGCTCAGGTACACTCCTCCTTGTTCCACGAAGATAGTTCATCACCCACGA
>OVBE01010968.1:0-14539 GCA_900406425.1 Iberis pinnata
TGCTCCAATGGATTGACCTCAAACCACTTCCATATGAAAGCTAATTCACGTGGATATCTTGTGTAAAAATTTCATCTCAATCCATTCACGGTAACATCTTTAAGAACTGGTAAACTTTTGACCCTTTTGCCTGATTCTGCATCTGCATATGCCTATTTGCATCCATTTTGTGCAAAAATCCATCTTTTTTCTCCAGAACGTCCCAAACACCTAAAATTCTAAAAATATGCCAAAAATACAGGGAAAACACTCGGATAATGCCAAATAGCATGTATATATACCCACTAAAAAGCATTAAAATCGAGTGATATCAAGTCCCCCAAACTTAGATCTTTGCTTGTCCTCAAGTAAAGCACAAACCATATATGAAGAAGAGGTTTGAAAAGGACCACACATGAACTCTCCGAATCTCAGCAACCCAACTTCAAACATCAAAAATCACAAGATATTAATCCTAAACAACCACTGCAAATTAACTGTTTACCACCACATAACCAATGACATACTTTTTACTCTAAATCCCAAATCAATCAAACTATCAAATCATTTCAGCCAGCTCTCTACATTCAATTAAGTACAATAGTGCATTTTTTCCTATGAGGTATTGATCAATGCCTGCTAAAGTATAATTTCTATCAAAGCGCCCATACCTAACAGAGCATCCAACGACTTTTGGTCTTGACCTTTTTTCCCCCTTTCTTACTTCTTTTTTTAACATATTTTCGCACTTTTCTGCGTTCTTTTCTTTTTTAAAAAATATTCGCACTTTTCTGCGTTTTTCTTTTCTTTCTTTCTTATTGCTTTTTTAGCAGCCACGCAATGACTACGGACTTCTAGGTCACACTTTCAACTCTTTTTCTAAACCGGGTTTTTCTTAAGGGAGGGAGAGAAAGGATCCAGATCATACTGAGAGAACTTATCGGTTTTATAGAGAACTGAAGAGCAAAATACCCATCTTTCAAAGTATAACCAACACCATAAGTAAGAAAATTAAGATCAAATTTAAGTCATATCCAAATAGAGCTAGCATCAAATCATTAACAATCCAAAAGACCAGAACTTTCAAAAGCATAGTAATCAGTCAATGGGGTTCCAATCCTAAGTGCAGTACCTAATCTAAGTGAGTAATCAAGTAGAGAATGATATCAAACTTACACCGGGTTAGTAGTCACCATAGATTATGGTCATTATTTGTTCGACTCAACTAGACTCGACAAAATCAAAACGAAAAATTTGAAAATTTTCACAAAATGATGAAACATCAAAAAGTCACAAAACACGGTTAGTAGCTATAAACCTCCCCCATACTTAAATCACACTGTCCCGGTGTGAAAAATAAATCCAAGAGAAAGAATAAGACCAAAATAAAGAAAAATCAAAGACTTGAGTTCAAATGTCGGAACTTACCTGAGAAGGAGAATTATCGTTTCTGAACATCGATGGATCGATCGATCCATAGACGGATCGATCGATCTAATATTTTGTAAAGCGCCTGGTCGTTTGGATCAATCGATCCATAGACAGATCGATCGATCTACGGAAAGTTCTGGTCGTTTGGATCGATCGATCCATAGACGGATCGATCGATCGATCTAATTTTACGGAAAGCTCATGGTCGTTTGAATCGATCAATCCATACACAGATCGATCGATCTAATTCATTGGTACTCCCTGATTGTCATTGGATCGATCGATCCATAGAAAGATCGATCGATCTCTCATTCTGTGCAAATGATCATCCTTCAGGGATCGATTAATTCATAGACGGATCGATCGATCTTAACCTCCGACCAGTTCTTCTCTTTCTGAACTTTCCTGAAACACTTTGAACCCACAACTAAAAATTAATAAGTTAGTAAACTAAAATATGACTGACTCAAAACCCAAAACAACGAATCAAAGACACCAAATAGTGGGTTGCCTCCCACTCAGCGCTTGTTTAAAGTCGTTAGCTTGACTATGGAGCACAATGTGCTAATCATGAGAATCATATGGATGACCTAATGCACCTTTAGTTCTTCTCGTGTTAGTGCAATAGAACATATGCACAAAGAAACACAATGTTTTCCATGGCAAAAAGACATAAATCTCATCAAAGAAGTTGACTACATATGTAGCATATATCGTGAATTGCTCCTTGATTACTAGAGGCTCATGAGAATCAAATGCATTAGATGGAAAAATAAAATCAATTCCCGGTTGAAACGAATTCAACACAAAATAGTCAAATTCACCACCATCAATCATGTAAACCACATCATTCTCACTTCTAAAGTCCATCTCAACCTTAGGATTTTCTAAATCACTCAAGATCTTATCTACATCAAGCACATCTCCTACGCAAGACTTTTTAAGAAGTGAACTAACATCATGCATTGAAAACCTTAACTTGAGATCATGAATGTCATAACATATTCCATCATAATTCCTAGTAAGTGTTTCAAACCTCATAGTATTTTAGTCTTTGAGACTCACATATCAAATCATAACATTCATCAACAATCATGGGTGTATCCAAAATAGAATTTATATCTTCAATGCTAGGCATGTGACATAATTCATAATCATGAAATTCGGAGTTAAANTTTAGTCTTTGAGACTCACATATCAAATCATAACATTCATCAACAATCATGGGTGTATCCAAAATAGAATTTATATCTTCAATGCTAGGCATGTGACATAATTCATAATCATGAAATTCGGAGTTAAACTCAAATATACCTTCTAGTTGGCTTGGTGGAACCGAATATATTAGCTCTTCATGTTTTTCAAATAACTTGAGTTCTTCACGTGTGAGATTTCTTCCTTCAAGTGCTGCTCGGTGTGAGAGGATGTTTATTCCAAGAAACTCAGCTTTAACTCTCCTTGGCATTGTTGGATACTCTTTTTGAACATGATCCAACTCTACTTTTTGTTATGGGGTAAGCACGTTCTCATCAAATGGTTCCTCCTCATCCTGAATGTTCTCTTTGAATGTGTCCTCTTGCTCATGTAGCCAATCATTGTAATCCAATTCCATCACCTATATATATATATATATATATAAACAAAATAAAAATAAGAGAAAAAGAAAGATCTTAGACTAGACTCTAAAGAAAACTTAAAAGGCACTGTATTGGTCCCTGGCAACGGCGCCAAAAATCAGATAGGTTCAGGTTTTAATTCCTAAACCACACCGCAAAGAACAGATCTTTGTAGTATCGTAAAGGGTCGAATTCCATAGAGACCAGACAATACGACTTTCAGTTAAATCTTGATTCTAGCTAAGACATAATAAAAGGGTGTTCGTAGCAGAGTTTAAAGCATAAATTAAAAGAGGATGTATATCAATAAACTAAAGTGTCAGGCATTAGAGAATTCCACATGTATTTATGTTTGAAGTTCGGGTTAACATGCATGATATATTTTGAAAATAGTTCTCAACTAAAAAGACAATAATAGACTAATCTCCTCCTAGAGTATTAGATCCCTACAATCGAATTACTAAATACAATCTCCCGCCGTATTTAAACAATTCAATTATTCAATGATTTCAGATTCAATATGTTCATAAGAAACAAAGACAATACTCCCGCAAGTAGAGACACTTATTCATCTAGACTAGGCCAGATCTCTAAACCAAATTCATTTGTGTTTATCAACCTAATATCAATGAACTAAATGGCCACTTTAATTCAATAAGAATAGATCTAGACTAAGAACCTAACAACTCAATCCTTTATGTTAAACCCTAACTATCAAATTCTGTTTTCCCTGGGAAATCTTAAAATCTAACAATGAAACTATTCAAGCAAGTTAAAAGAAACAAGCATCATATATTCAACAGTAAAAGAAAACAATTGCATAAAATAAATGAAAGAGGGTTCATAAATCTTCTACAAAAGAAGTTCAAGGTTTGGATCTCGTTTCCCTCAGAGAAAAAGAAAAACTATAGCGTTGAAAATTATGTACAAAAATAGGTTGAATAAAGGTTAACCTAAAAAATAAGTCTCAACCTCCTATTTATAGGGGAAAAGCGAAATCTGGAGAAAAGGAAATTTTCTGGGGACCTTCCGTGCAAAAACTGGGCAAAATATAATTTCCGTGCAAAAATTGTGCAAAACGGATTTTGGGATTGATCGATCTATATTTACGTAAGTTTCCAGGAGGTTTGGATCAATCGATCCCAAAGGGATCGATTGATCTCTTTTTCATACTCTGCACATGCTTCTTCTGCGAGACAACTTGACTAGTCTTCAGTAAAATCACCATANTTTCTGGACCGATTGATCTCTTTTTCACACTCTGCACATGCTTCTTCTGCGAGACAACTTGACTAGTCTTCAGTAAAATCACCATAACTTTTGATTGCTCCAATGGATTAACCTCAAGCCACTTCCATATGAAAGCTAATTCACGTGGCTATCATATTTCAAAATTTAAGCTCAATCCATCCCCGGGAACATCTTCAAGCATTGGTAAACGTTTGACCATTCTGCCGGATTCTACATCTCCATATGCCAATTTGCATCCTTTTTGTGCACAAATCCATCTTTTTCTCCAGAACGTCCCCAACACCTAAAATCCTGAAAATATGCCTAAACTACTAGGAAAAAACTCGGATAATTCCAAATAGCAAGTATAAATACCCACTAAAAAGCATTAAAATTGAGTGATATCAGAAGTGAATGAGGTAAGTCATGATGATGAGTACTGAAGTGAGGATTCTATGGAAGATGATGTGGTTGAACATGTAACCCAAGTTTTCAAGGATGAGACAAATTTTGGGGATACCAAAGAGCTTGATTTGAAAATGGTGTAAACTTTGAAAAATGGTTGGTTTGAGCCTAAAGATCCAACAATTTACCTCAAGGAAGGTGATCAAATGATTCTAATTAACCCAAAGCTCAAGCATGGTCAAAGTGAAGCAAACTCAAGGCTCTCAAGGATTTTTACCATCAAAGAGATTATACCCAATAAAGCAATCAAGCCGGAAAGGGAGCTAGTTAAGGAATTTTACATGGACAACCAAGAAATCCCACAGGACAAGAGCAGTTGGATGAGTCTAGGAGAAAAGCCTGGTGAAAGGACCTCGGTTCTATTCGGGGATTCATCTCAGGATCAATAGAATTTGAAAGAAAGTCCACTTGGGAGGGAATCCCATGGTATCCTTTGTACATATCTTTTTAATTTGTGTTTTCTCTTTAGTTTTAAGTATCTTTTGGCATGAACTTTGGTTTGTAAACCTTTGGGGATGTTTGACTGGTATAGATTTGGTATAGATTTGGCATGATTTGGTATAGATTTGGATCGGTTTGGACAAACCGATCTGCACATTTTTTTGAAAAACAGGGAGCTGGATCGGTTTGGAAAATCGATTTAGCCAAACCGATCGAGAGCAAAAATCGCAAAAAGTAGTGAGCTGGATCGGCTTAGGGGATCGATTCTAGGTAAAGTTTTCACTAAAATTATGTGATTCAAACCCGATTTTGAGGATTTCAAACCCAAATTTAGAACCCTTCTTCTCCATTTTACTACCCTATCTCGATTTTAAGGTTTCCCATCTCAAAATATTTTTCTCACTTGATTCTCCACCAATTTTAATGATTCTTCTTGTTATACTTCAAATTCCTAAACTTTTATAGATTAATTTCTGCTGCAATCGATCCATTAAGNATATTTTTCTCACTTGATTCTCCACCAATTTTAATGATTCTTCTTGCTATACTTCAAATTCCTAAACTTTTATAGATTAATTTCTGCTGCAATCGATCCATTAAGCAAAGATATGACCCAAAACTATCCAATTTTCGTAAATCACTATTCACCCAAATTTGGAGATTGATTTTTCTTAAATTTTTGGGATGATTATTGTCTCTTAGGTTTAGAAACTTGTTGGGTAATGGATATATTGCTAATCCTTTGATTGATTGAACCTCAATTCATGGAATTTGTTGAATTTTGAGAATTAAGGTTCTTGAGCTAATTGGTTAATAAGTTTGGAGGATTGTTTGATAGTGGTTTCGATGGAACTTTGATAATATATTGATGCTAAATAGAGGAATTAACAAGAATTATGTGTTAAGATTTAATTTTTTCTCAAAGTGGTGTTAATTCTATACATTATGCTTCATACATTCAAAGAAGTGATGAAATGGTGATATGAGAATCTTGACATGATTTGATGACAATCATTCTTGTGGAGTAAACTGGAATAGAGTGTTAGTCTAAATGTGTTTCCATTTGCACATTATGAACATCTCTAGTTTCATTTTTGTAGAAGTCATCATGTCGAATCAAGGAGCATCCAGTAGTTTAAGCGGACCTTCAATGAAGAACATTTACAAGACATTGATGAAAGTCGTCTCCGCAGTGGCATGCGTAGAATCATGCTCCGAAATTTTTTCCAACCTCTCAATAGACGAGGATTCGTCTAGTTACCACACTTGGGATGATTGAAGTACCCTTCGACACCTTTGTACATACATGAATTCTAGAGTTTATTTCTCTTATTTTTGGTTCTTTCTATTAACTCTTTTTCACACAAGGGAATGTGTGAATTAAGTTTGTGGGAGGGACCATATTTAACTTAGTTTTGATTTTTGATCTTATCACACATTTGCATTGTAAATAGTTAAGGTTTACAAAAATCCATAAAAATCGAAAACTTTTGAATTTGTTTGTGATTCTTGGTGTTTTTCTTGAATTGTAGCACCCTAGTTAATAGTAGAATGGTTCTTGAACCATTTTTAGGATTTGGAAAATCCATGCTTGGAGTTGACCACTTTATGCTTCATGGTGTTTTATGAATTTTGCTTGAATTGAAACCAATCCCATGAATATTTGAACTTAACTGAATCTAATCCTTTTGCATATGGATTTGAAATGCTTAAACATGGTAAAACACTTGACATTTGGATTATCTTTTCCTAATTTTATCACTCTTGTAAATCCAAACGGCCATTCTCACCTTAAGGATGGTTATCACACCTTTGATCACCAAAGCATTTCTTTAAAAGCCCCCATTGATTTTTATTGTGAGGCCTTTTTTAGTAGATGCATACATGGGCAAAAACTCGTGTAATGGAAGTGGAACGACAAAGGAATAATCTCTTAGAGTTAGCCTCATTTTAAGGCTAACATGCTTAGGTGGGGGGGGAGTATGCTTAGCTTAGGGATTTTGTTTGGAAATCATTAGAAATGTGTGGTTGTGTTTAAAGGATATTGTAAATGAGCCTAAGTGAAAAGAGAACCCTAGGAGTTCCTAAGAAGCTAAAAAGTTTAGAAGAAAAGTTAATCAATGATTAGTCTCATCCTCCTTAAAAAGTGAAAAATGTTTGAAAAAAGAGAGAAAATAAAAGTTTATGTCTAAATGGGAAAGGAAGGCTAGATGTTTAAGTGGGAAAAATGGCTCATTGTGGTTATAAAGTAAAAAAAAAGGCAAATGTTTGAAGAATGAAAAGAGTTCAGATAGAAAATATCAATTTGCTGGTTTGGGTTCTAAGTTTAGAGAAATGTGAATCATGGGATAGAATAAAAACATAAAGGGATTCAGGTAGAGAACTAGATGAGGTGAAAATCTTGTATGCATCAATTGTTTTACTCTACCTTGATTTTGCCAAATTTTTTGCATTACTCTTTGAGAGAAACCACCTCAAAATATGAGAAACTACTTCATTCATCTAAAAAGCCTTAAAACCAAACCGAAAGGTTTAGATTTCCTTTCCATAATCTAGACTGCACTTAAATGATTAATTGAATGTAGGGGGTTGGTGAAGAGGATGCTTTGAAGATGCTTCACTTTGATTGCTAAAAGTTGGTTCTTGTAATGAGTATGTAGAAGCACATTGAGCAATTATGATCCATGCATCATTTTACTAGCCTTTAGGATTATACACTTGAAGCATCACACTCAAGTTTTGGTTATGAGTTCCTACCTTCAAGCAAAAGATAAGTTTGGGGGAGTTGATGTGTTATGTTTATTGTCCATTTTATCTCTTATTTAGCACTCATTTTAGGTAATTTCACATGCATATTGGGTAGCTCAACATACAGCTGTATTGCATTTCATATATTTAGGTAATTGACCTGGAGGAACCAAAAGCATGGACAAAGGAGCTCAAAAGATTCCAGAAAATGATGAAAACGGAGTTGGATCGGTTAGCCATATCAGTTTGGCTAAACCGATATGAAGAACTGAAGAAAATCAGAAGCCATGATCGGTTTGGAGGATCGCCAAGTCCAAACCGGTCCAAGCTAATTTTCGCAAAACCAGGGGCTTGATCGGTTTGGAGGATCGACCAGTCCAAACCAATCCCATACCCAAATAGTCAACATTTTGACCTCTTTTTAAGGTTTAAACCAATTTTCAATTTGGTTAACCCAAATTTTTTGGGTTAACCCATTGCCTCTTTTGGAATACTATATAAGGTTTTTAGACTTAATTTTTAGAGAGAACTTTTTATCTCCTAACCTCTTTTCCTCTTTAGAACAACTTTTAAACATTTGAATCTTTGCATATTTGGAGTTTGATCTTTGTTTTTTTTATTATTGTCTTTCTATTTTATGTTTCTAATCATGATTCTACATATTTTTATCACTAGAACTTGTGTTTTATCCATGATTAGTGAGTAGTTCATCTCTAAGTGAGTGAGTTAGGTAGCTTAGGGTGATCAAGTAATTGAAGAGGTTTAGGAGTTGAATAACTTAAATCTTCAAAAATAGGTGTGCTTAATGCTAAGTTTGACTTGGTCAATCAAATTGAGATCCTAGGACGAATTATGCCCGAAATGTGTTCGATGAAATTCTTGAACCAACTATTGTTTGCTAAATGACACTATCCAAGAGATTATTTTTAATTAGTTTAGTGGTTTATGATAAGTTAGATCTTACTACCTCTAATTTTATAATTATCCAAGATATTCTTTTCAGTTGCATGATTAAGAAAGGGATGAGTGCCACAAGAGTAGATTAATCTAATTAAGAGAATTATAGGCCAAGGACTAGCACTAGAAAGTGAGTATTAGCATCATATAATGTCATTTGATCACCTGAATCAATTACCTTTGCCCATGTGCTTAGTATATTATCTTGATTTCCATTATCATTTTCAGTTGACTTTTCTTATTATAGTTGACTTTTCTTATTACATTTGACTTTTGCTTACTTGTCTTTTTGTTGCTTGTTGTTTAATGCTTGATTTAGAACGTACGAGATTTACCTAGCCAACTGGTGAGCATCTTACGCATGCTCTTCGCATGTGTGAGCGCAGTCACGTACTCAGTGCCCAAACCCATTCCTTGCTTGTAGCTCAGGATCAAGGTACCAATCAAATGTTGAAGGCCACGGGGCAAAATCTGGCTAATCGACAAACCTTATTGACTCAAGAAGTCAACTATAACCCCCATAATCGGAAACAATAGTTGGAGAAAAGCAAGTAAGCCTCATAATAGGTAAACCAACCGGAGAGCAAAGAGTCAGCGCCCTCACCATGTTCAGGTAGACGAAACTCCACATCATTCGACACCTTGCAGAATTCTCGGATGGTATTTAAGAAAGACATCCTGCAGTCGCTTGGACCTCCAGAACTATCAGTGAATTTAGGCCTTTCTAGACACCCTTGTTGAGGAGCTGGAACATCCGCACCACATGTCTCTCGTAAATAATTTTTGACTTCTGTTGACTCGATCAAATATCTCATAAATCTAATCGAAAATGTGACGCCTCCATCGGACGTTTGAAGGCTTTCTGGGTTAAAAATTGACGGTAGTGCGTTTGCTGCGGTTCCCATCTCCAAACTTGTAATAAGGAAAATAAGATAACAAGAAGATTGAGAGGATTGAATTTCTGTTTACCTATGAGAATTGCTTGGAAAGTGGATAAGTGAAAATTCCAAAGAGGTAACTTCTCCATTTTATTAGAAATTTTTTTACTATTCAACTCCGGACTTTTTGACCCATTAATTCCACCTACTTGTCAAACTTAACGCCACACGACAACTTCCCAAACGTTCTTGCAGGCTGGGGGCTAACTATTGGGGCCAAAAATGGTCACGACAAAACTAACGTCTCAACCAATCACTACGAATCAACAAGACAGTTTTTAACCAAAATTGCCAAACTTCCGGGAACACATTTTGGAAATACGCAACGGTCACCGGATAATCAGGCAACCACCTCTGCACTCTTTTTTCCTTAGTTGAGAAGGTTTTTCCCACCAATTTTTCCTATCACTAAGGTTTTAACGAGGCAAGATGGTTCGCCTACAAAGTTTGCAAAAATTTGAAGACCGTGACAGACACGGTATTCCGATAAACAAGAGCATGTACGCCGAACAAGCAATCAGCTCACTAGCAAGCTAAGTTCAACGAACTCAGCTCACCAACTGGCGAGCTGAATCTCGCAAATTCAGGTTGCCAGTTTGCAAGCTTATTCCATCTCAAACCTCTCGTCCCTCGTTTCGTATCATTCCAAAGTCCCGTTGAAATTCTGCAACTAAAACCATTAAACATATATCTTCCACGAAAGTATCAGGGTTACCGTGTAAACGACAAAAATCATGATTATAAGATTATCCTTTGCGGTTTACGGAAGTATCATGACATCCATTTGTATAAATATCAATCGTATAAAGCGATGATAACTGACTCCTCACAAAACCTGTATCGCATCGTCATATGAAAGAGAGATTTTCCGATAGGAATCGTAAAACCGCCTAAACCACGCGACGGCTCAATGAGACCTAAAAGGCGACAAATGGACCACTTACGATTCAAGGTGAGAATTCGGCCCAAGTGAGATAACGGTCATAGCTTGTTCCGCAAGTCACATATATATGGAAGGAATTCAGAAAAAGGAATGTTTTCCCAAAAGAAAAGGAAAGTTACCGGAAAATGATCAAAAGCGTAAAAGGAAAACGGACAAGCTAAGGAGTCTATATAAGAAGGATGAAGAGGAAGATCTGGGGGACATTTAATTTTCCGCACAAGAAAACTTAGGGCTTTAGATTATTTTTCCGCTATAGCTAGTGAGCTGCGACTAATTTAGGTTTTACGGTCTCTGTTGCTAGATCTAGGATAACTCACCAACGGTTCTTGCAATCAAGTCTGTCACCTATTGTAAAACGTTCATGCATCGATTAAGAATAAGACTTCTATTGCTCTCTTTTGTGTTCTTGAATTTATTTTCGCATTCTTTACTTTCGTGTTCGAATCTTTCCGCGTTTGACTCACAGAAATCTTGGATCTCTGGAAAGTTAGAGTTCTCTCTGATTTTCCGTAACTAACAGAAATCGGACGATACAAATTTTGGTTCCCATAGCAAGCTGAATGCGTATGATTCAGCGTGCTACTTGGCGAGCTGAACGTTTATCGAAAACATATGCTAACGTGTATCGTAAACTTGTCCATAAACAAAAAGATTTGGAACCAAAGTGTTTTTCCGGAGATCGCGATTCTTTAGATCTTCCCATATGTTGATTTTGAGTATACCGTGTACGAGATTCAGCTAGCCAACTGGCGAGCTAAATGTACGAGATTTACCTAGCGAACTGGCAAGCTGAATGTGCGAGATTCAGCTAGCCAACTGGCGAGTTGAATGTTAGCGATTCAGCTATCTAACTGGCGAGCTGAAAAGAGGAAATTTAACCAGCCAAATGGTGAGCTAATGTACGAGATTCAGCTAGCCAACTAGCGAGCTGAATTTATGAGATTCATCTATGAAAATGGAAAGCTAAATGTACGAGATTCAGTTAGCCAATTGGAGAGATGAATGTACGAGATTCAATTAGCCAACTGGCGAGTTGAATGTACGAGATTCAGCTAGCCAACTAGCAAACTGAATATACGAGCTGCAGCTAGAAAACTGGCGAGCCGAATGTACGCGATTTTGCTAGCCAATGCATTTTTCCGACGATCGTGATTGTTTCTTGTTCTTCCAAAACATATCCCTTGAGATCTTTTGGAAGTTGATATCTCTGCGTTTTAGTGGTTTTTAGAAGTCATTTACCATTATTTTAGGGTTATTTAGATGTCAACATGTTGCATTCATAGGACTTTCTTAGTAAATTTGTATTTTTAGGAAGTTTCGCATTAGCATTCGCATACATGTNTTAGTGGTTTTTAGAAGTCATTTACCACTATTTTAGGGTTATTTAGATGTCAACATGTTGCATTCATAAGACTTTCTTAGTAAATTTGTATTTTTAGGAAGTTTCGCATTAGCATTCGCATACATGTGCACTTTGGAGATATTTCGAGTATTTATGGAGTTTTCAGAACATCATTGCAATTTTTGAGAAGGATAAGGAAGAGCCAAGCCCAAAAATCCCGACTCGATCATGGCCAAGACGGACTCGACCAAGGTTCGATCAAACGCCTTGACCAAGGCTCGATCAAACGCCTCGACCAAGCCGAATGTTCGCATCGACCATGTCAAGTCTCGAGCCCGCCAAGTCTTCATCAAGCCCGATTTGTCTAGCAACATCACCTATATTAGACGAGCCTTTGCCTTATCCTGTACAGCCGCATCCACCTCGAGCAAAGTCACCTCAATCACACCTCGAGCAGATGGCTTCGAGCTCAGCTAGTGCTGCCTCTACCTGGCATGTTTTGCATTGGCAGCATCCTCTTCAAAACCGGCTTGATCTGAAGTGCCAATTGGGCTTGATCACCTTAGAAAGCTCAACTCGGCCATATTTTGAACCAAACTTAAGAAAACAAGCTGAATCATTACATCTTTTTAATAATTTGTCTTTCAGTGGTTTTAGGGCTTTTCTAAACCACTATATAAACTCTAATTCGCCTCCTTTTAAACCTACGCTTTATTTTGTGTCTTTCTTTTAGGTTTTTTCTCTTTATTTGTTCCCTTTGAATGTTTTTTGATGATCAAACCTAGATTTCTTATGGAATGCATGTTTTGCTTATGATTTCTTCATTTTCATGTTTAGTTTAAGGTTTAAAACTATCTGGTGCATGTTGATCTTTTATTTTATACCTTTAATCTCATTTTCTGAGTTAATCATCATTTATGGGTTTTGTTCTTATTTCACTTTATCACCTTTTTCATAGTTTATGTTCATGTTTTTTATGATCACCATTGTTTTTCTGGGTTTATTTTCTTACTATTCTTGATCATCACCTCCTGATTTCTGATTTCCAGCTTTTGATCATAATCTTCTGATAATATGTTTTGTTGTTCTTACTGTTTTTAAGAGTTGACTTTTGATCCTAATGTTTTGTTTAGTACATTTTTTCTGAGTTTCCTGATTTCATAGTTGCCATGAGTAGTGAGTAGTAACCCAGGTTTCTGAGGATGGGTGATATCACTTGATTTTAATGCTTTTTAGTGGTATTTATACTCGATATTTGGCATTATCTGAGTGTTTTCCTTGTAGTTTTTGCATATTTTCATGATTTTAGGTGTTTGGGACGTTATGGCGCAAAAAGATGGATTTGTGCAAAAAATGGATGCAAATTGGCATATGCCGATGCAGAATCCGGTAGAAGGGTCAACATTTTACCAATGCTTGAAGATGTTTCCGTGTATGGATTGAGCTGAAATTTTGACACAAGCTAGCCATGTGAGTTAGATTTCATATGGAAGTGGTTGGAAGTCAATCCATTGGAGCAATCAAAAGGTATAGCGGTTTTACTGAAGACTGGTCAAACTGTCTCGCATAAACTTTTGTAAAAAGATATCGATCGATTCATAGAGGGATCGATTGATCCGTGCACCTGAGAATCACTAAAAATAATCTAAATTTACAATTTTTCCATCAATACTCATCAAGACTTTTGCTTATTGGTTTATTTTATCTTTCCTTTTTTAGTACTATAAAAGCCTTAGGCTTCTTTAGGGACATCAATCAGTCACACTCTTTTCCCAAAACTTTTACTAAGAGATGGATTCCAACCTTTTTGGAGAAGAATTCTTAACTCTTTTCTTTTTATTATATTGATTTGGTTTTTGAATGTTCTTCTCTGATTATGATGTGTGTTTACTTTTCAATGTATGATTAGTTCACTTGTTAGGTTTTAGGGTTTCTCCCAAAGAAACCAGGTTAATTGTTAGGGTTTGATAGAATGAACTGAAATTGTTAGGTTCGTAGTCTAGATTTGTTACCAATGCATGAATTAAACTGGCTATTTAGTTCATTGATATTAGATCGATAAACACAAAGGGATTTGGTTTAGAGATCTGACTTAGTCTAGATGAGTAAGTGTCTTTGCTTTCGGGAGTATTGTCTTAAGGGCTTATGAACATATCGAATCTGAATTGAAATGCATGTTTGAATTCTATAAATACGGTGGAGATTTTCTTTAGTAGTTGATGACTCTGAATTTTCACGGTTTTCACTTATCAATTAGCATCGATTCTGAGGTCTAAAAGCGTGCATACATCATGTTTATGGTTGATTTCACTAACTTTAGTGTTTTTAGGATTTTTGCATTAGAATTTGCATATGCACGCATTTTGGAGGTTTTTCAGGACTNGGCACTCACCACTCAACTGTGGAATGGACTGAATTTACCTCCAAGCAGCTGCAGGATCGATCCCAA
>OVBE01010969.1:0-14538 GCA_900406425.1 Iberis pinnata
TGAATATATATATATATATATATATATATATATAGAAGTTTTTTTGTAAACATATACCGAATTTTTTTTAATATTGAATTTATAGTGCTAATATTTTTTAATATTAAAATATTTATCATGCATAAACTAACTATAATATCCTAAATCTGTGGCAACATAATTAATTTTTTTTGTCAACAAAAAACTTATATTAATAAGTTTTTTAAGAGTTTTACAGTTCTAAGAGAGAAGGATTGTTAACAGATAAAAAGGCTGCTTTCGCTAGTCGATCAGCATATGAGTTTTCCACACGAGGAATAAAACAAAC
Organism: Iberis pinnata; assembly: GCA_900406425.1. Classification (NCBI taxonomy): domain Eukaryota; kingdom Viridiplantae; phylum Streptophyta; class Magnoliopsida; order Brassicales; family Brassicaceae; genus Iberis; species Iberis pinnata. The sequence goes on from OVBE01010969.1 coordinate 308, forward strand.
AGAAAACGAATGAAACAAAGGGATAAGATTTGAGATGTCTTAGAGGAGACATTTCAGCTCGATCCTAACTCTGCCGGAGTGGATGGGTGAGACAAGTGTCTTTGAATATGAAAGAACTTGGATATGAAGAACTCGTGCAGAGGCAGCGAGAGACAAAACTGTGCGCATTGCAAGCGCCTCCGCAATTAAAGGGGATGCGGTAAAACGTCTAAACATTGATCCCTCCAATACCAAGGAGTTATCTGGTGCTTTCAAAAGCCAGCCTAGGCCGCATATTTCCGAGGTTAAAGACCAGGCTGCATCCACGAAGAGCAAGTGTGGAGGAGGGTCAGTACTCGTACGAAGAGTGGCTTGCACTTGTGGTTATTGTAAGAGTGGGGTCTTTTTTGTGCTTCAGTCCACATCTTAGCAGAGAGAATAGCTCGAATTAAGGTTTCTTCCTCCGTAATATGCTGGTTCCCAAAGATGAGTAGGTTCCTGGCTTTCCAGAGTTGCCACAATATCCAGGGAAACAGGGAGGTATCGGGGAGCCTTATAGGTGGAAGGGTGAGGCTATGGAAGCATGATTCCAGGAAGTCCTGGACAGATAGAGTCAAGATTACGGTGGTTGGTGGAGGCCGGAGAAGAGGTTCCAGAGACCATACTCTAAAAGAAAAAGGGTAGAGAAACATAGCATGGATCATTGTTTCTTCCTGGTTATAGCGCTTGCAGTAGTTTACAAGTGAAATACCCCTTCGAAGAAGATTCTCTTCAATGGGCAGTGCCTTACTTAAGATTTTCCATCGAAAGAACTACAATTTGGGCATAATTTTGAGTTTCCAAATTCGTTTGAAGTAGGAATTCTCTGGGCTTGCTCGAGGTAGATCTGAAGTTTGAACACTGTTATACCCTGATTTCGTAGTGTATGAGCCTGCTTTATTATGTAGCCAAACTAGGGTATCATGAGTTGGCGTGGTGGCTACGATTAGTCTCCTAATTTCCGCCTCATAGTGAGGTAAATATTGCCGTATTTTTCCAATATTCCAGTCTCGGGGAGAATCCGATAGTAGGGCATTAACAGTGAGTTCCCTAGTCTCTTCCGATGGTGGTCCGATGGGGGTTCTCTGTCTAGAAGTGTCCAACCAGGGGTTGGTCCATATTTTAATTTCACAACCATCTCCCACAACCAAACCGTAACCCATCTTTAGTATTTTTTGGCCCGCTATTATACCTCTCCAGCCGTGAGAAGCAAGGTTGGGTGGTGTACAAGACAAGAATGTGGAGTGATAGAAGTACTTACCCCTAAGAACTTGGCAAAGAAGAAAATATGGTTCCTTGATGAGTCTCCATCCAATTTTTTGCTAGTAGAGAATCATTGAAGGTTTCAAGATCTCTAAAGCCTAACCCACCTTGAGACTTTGGGAGTGAGAGCATGTTCCAAGCAACCCATGATAGTTTTCTAACACCCTGCGTATCGTCCCACCAATACCGAGTGAGGAGGGATTGGATCTGCTTTAATAGAGAAATATAGAGTTTTAAGCAAGACATTGAATAGCTAGGGATGACTAAGAGGACTGCCTTCAAAAGGACTTGTTTCCCTGCACCCGAGAGATACTTTGTTGACCAACTAAGAATTCGTTGGCGGATACGATCCACGATAGTCGCAAAGATATCATTTTTCTTTCGTCCAAAGTGCTCGGGGAGTCCGAGATATTTTCCTACCCCTTCTTCATTTGAAATATAAAGTAATCGTTTGGTTCTAGCTTTGACTTCCATGGGAGTTTTGGCCGAAAAGGTGATAGAAAACTTTGTCAAGTTAATTACTTGACGCGACGCATCACCATATCAGTGTCGTATGTCTTTAAGAGAATGGCAACAAGCAGCCGAAGACTTGCAAAAGAACTTTGTATCATCGGCGAAAAGAAGATGGTTAATGGCCAAACTATTGCGAGCCACCTTTATGCCGGGAAGGAGTCCTTTGTGTTGTGCTTGAGTACATAAGCTTGAGAGGACTTCCGAACATAAAATGAAGAGATAAGGCTACATAATTATTATTCATTAGATTTATTGTTATTTAATAGGAAATTTCTAGTAACATTTAGTTTAGATATTCTAGTTTAAGTCATTATATAAAATATTATAATTATACCTAATATTCAAACTTTCAATGGCATAAGCCGTAATATTCCATGTTATCTAAAGGTTATTTTTGAAAAAGACTTCTTAAATAATAGTTTAGATTTTAAATTTATAGAAATAGAGAAAAATAAAAAATCATAATATTTTGTAGAAAATGAAAAACCTCAAATGTTCAAAAGACATATTAACAACACATATTAAACACATATTAAGAAAACTAACATTCACACAAGACAAATTTTTACATAAACCAATATCAAAGATAATCCCATAGGACCATAGGATAAATGATTAATTAATAAAAAGACGAAATTCATAAGTATAGTACCAAGTTTAAACAAAAAGATATTATGCCAAAATTAAAACAACACATGCATCACTCTTATTTTTAATGTCATTTAAGGACACATAAAAAAAAATCATCTTCTGTTTTGTTTAAATTGGAAATAAAACTATTGTCGAAAATGGTTATCTAGTGCTTTGAGAATAATAAGTCAACAAAACTAGTTTATTTTCATTTGGAGAAGGTGGTTTACGCTTTAAATGTGATATAATTGGCAGTTACTAAACATCGGTGGAGAATATAACTAAACTTTAAGATTTCTCACCATTTATTAAAACAAAAGAAATTTCTATAATAATACTCTGACTTTTTATTATCAATTTAGTACTTTAACTTATGGTATATCAAAAATAAAACTTCAAATATTTTATTTGATGTAACATAAAACTATTTAATACAACCCTTTATTTTATAAATATATTATATAACATTTTAATCATAAATTATTTAATATTTTAAGAAATAGAGAAAAAAAATCATAATATTTTGTAGGAAATGAAAAGACTCAAATATTCAAAAGACATATAAACAACATATATTAATAAAACTAACAATTCACACAAAATGGAAGACAACTTTATACATAAATCAAGATAGAAGATAATCTCATAAAGCTAAATGATCAATTAATAAAAAGACAAAACTAATAACTATAGTACCAAGTTCAAACAAGAAGACATTTAGACCAAAAATTAACGCAATACATATACGTTCAACACATGCATCATTCTTACTTTTAAATTCATTTAAGGACAGGTCAAAAGTATTCTTTTTTTTTGGGCTGAAAATATGAGATATATTAACCGAAACGTTTTACAAAAGGTAATGTATTATGAAGACGTGCTTGTGTAGCAAGTCTGTCAACTAAAGATAAATTACATCGAAGGATATAAGCAAAAGAGGAGACCGAGGAATGACTTGCTTTGAGAATGTCATGAAGGAGGATTGTAGCTGAGCCATTTCGCATATCAGAAGCTGATGAAGGAGTTTTGAATCGTTGTAACAACGACATCAAGCTGGAATTATCATTTAGTACTTGGAGGTTTGTGAATCCAATTCTGTTGGATGAGCGGATTGATTCCAGTACACCATAGGCTTCAGCTTGGAAGACTGTCTCCATTGGGGGCCTGAACGCGAACCATAAGCCAAGACATCAATGCCATTCGTGAGGAGCCAAGCTACTCCTATACGAGCTTGAGCATTTTTCCAGGATGCATCTGTGAAGAGAAGGAATTGGTTAGAGCAATTAGGTAAATGGTGTAAGTGATTAGTTGAAAATGAATCCTTTTCCTGTAAAGTATGATGTAATGTTAAAGGCAAAGATTGCCATTCATGTAAAGATGCTATTGCCATATTTATAATATATGGGATTCCACGTTTCACTCCAGTAAAAACCAGATCATTTCGAAACTTCTAGATTCTCCATAATAGATGTACAGAAAATTCAGGAGGACAGGAAGACGATGCAGATGGCATTCGCAAACTTTGGATAGTAGTGGGAAGATCAGTAAAGGGGTGGCAGAGGAATGATAGATTGAAAGGGCAAAGCTCCCAAACTTCTTTAGTTACTCTGCACTGGAAGAATAAGTGTGCTACTGATTCTAGGTGATCTCCACTGAGATAACAAGTGCTAATGGAGACTAAGTTTCTCTTTTGTAGTTCAACACCCACAGCAAGGCTATTATGTATCAACCTCCACAGAAAGTGTTTGAGTTTTGGTTGTAGATTCAACAGCCAAATAGCTCTGGTAACAGAGAGTATTGCTGGAGTTATAACTGCAGTTGAAGTTCTTTCCTGCATGAGGCATCTATAACTTGATTTAACTGAGTAAGTCCCAGATGGTGTGAAGTTCCAGAGGAGTTGATCTTTAACTCCAACAGAAGAAGGGTGCAAATTTGATAAAGCAGCACAATCTTGAGGTAGAAGATACTGTAAGGTGAGGGATGTATTCCAACCTGTTTCAGAAGGTGAAAGCAAAGAAGAAACTGTTTGATCTAAATCCACTGGAAAAGGAGGAAGAGTAGCTGAAGTATAGACTGGTTTGTGTAACCACTTATCTTGCCAGATTCTAACTGTCTTCCCATCTCCAATCTCCCAATGTGTATGAGATTTCAACAGTTGTATACCTCGATGAATACTCTTCCATGCATAGCTTTGACCAGACTTATACTCTGAATCCAAAACAGCTGACTTGAGGAAGTACTTGGCTTTGTAAACTTTGCTGTGTAGAAGATCCGGATTATTTATGATACGCCAGCCTTGTTTAGCCAATAAAGATGTATTGAAAGCCTCAAAGTCTTTAAAACCCACTCCCCCTGAATCTTTAGGTTGAGTAACCTTCTGCCAAGATACCCAATTAACATCCTTACCTTCTCTTGTTGAGTTCCACCAAAATTTTCTCTTAAGACTGGTTATATTTGCAAGAAGGGTAGATGGAAGGATAAAAGAGGACATTAGATAAGATGGAATAGCAGTAACCACTGATTTAAGCAACACTTCTCTGCCAGCATAGGAGAGAAATTGTGTGGTCCAACTCTTTATTTTTCTTTGAACTCTCTGTAAGATAAAAGCAAATGTGTCCTGTTTATTTCTGCCTATGGACTCAGGCATTCCTAGATATTGATTTGTACCACCATATTGTCTGGTCCTGGTGATACGCATGACCATTCTCTGAGCTCCCAGAGGACAATGTTTACTGAAGATAACTAAAGATTTGAGGAGATTGACACATTGTCCAGACAATTTGCCATAGATATTCAAGGCATTTCTTAAGGCTCTACAGTCTTGATCATACGCCCTTGTAAAAACCAAACACTCATCGGCAAAAAACAGATGTGAGATGGCTGGGCCACCTCTACTTACTTTGTAACCTTCTAACTGATTTCGACTGACCAGATCTTGCAGAAGGTAAGATAGGCCTTCTAAGACAATTAGATAGAGGAATGGAGAAATAGGATCTCCCTGTCTCAACCCATTTGTAGGCTTAATATGTCCATATGGTGTCCCATTTAGTAAAACAGAGTATGTGGAAGTAGAGATACAAGTATACATCCAGGAACATCATTTCTCTGAGAAACCAAGCTTGTGGAGCATAAACATGAGAAAGTTACAGTTAACCTTGTCAAATGCTTTAGAGATGTCAAGCTTAAAGGCCACAGAAGGGGTTTTTCTTTTCTTTGTTGTCAGGGAATGTAGAAGTTCTTGGGCAATTAAGATATTATCTGTGATTTTCCTTTCTTGGATAAAGGCAGATTGGTTGACAGAGATTAGTTTGTGAATATATGGTTTCAGTCTAGTGGTAAGTATTTTGGAGATTAGTTTATAGGCCACATTTGTTAGGCTAATTGGTCTGTAGTCTTTTGGGTTAATATGATTAGCTAATTTTGGAATTAGACATAAGTTAGTATGATTAATGCCCTGAGGTATAGTACCTTGGTCAAAAAACTGATAGATATAGGCTGAGACTGAAGCTTTGAGTGTTGTCTAGTGTGCCTTGTAGAAATGACCTGTAAATCCGTCTGGTCCAGGTGCCTTGTCACCATTTATCTGTTGTAAAGCTAGATGAATCTCATGGTCAATTACCATACGTGTCAGAGTGGAATTCATCATCTCAGTCACCCTAGGCTGCAAACCAGAAAAATATCATAATCTTCAGCACAAGGAACAATGTTGTCATTAAACAAAGAATGATAATAGGAGACAAATACTTCCTGTATCTTAACAGGATCATGATGAATGATTACATCCACATCTTCAGCCATCACAATACGATTATGACATCTTCTTTGCTTGACCTTGGAATGGAAGTATGAGGAGTTCTTGTCTCCTGCTATTAACCACTGAATTCTGCTCTTTTGCCTGTGAAAGATTTCTTCATTGTGGAATTCCTTGGTGAGACTAATTTTGATGTCTTTAATCAGATTATAATCAACTTGAGGTTGCTGATAGGTATGGTGCAATCGTGACTGAAGATCTTGGATTTGCTTGCTTGAGTTTTGGGGATTTGCTTTCTTCCACTGAACTAAGCCTTGCTTACAATGAGCCAGAGCCTTCATAAATTGTTGAGGCAGAAGGTGTGAGCAGTGCTGAGTCCACAGGGAGTTAATTTCTTGATGTACTTCTGGCAAGTGAATCCATCTATCGAAGCTGAGGTTTACCTCTCCATTTAGTATCATTTGTATCCAAGAGGATTGACTTGTGATCAGAAGAAGTCCACTTCAAAAGAGAGACATAGGCATTAGGAAAATGAGAGGCCCAATCAGCAGTAGCCATTGCTCTGACTATTCTGGTTTTAACTATATGATTATGCCTCTTACCACACAAGGTATACTTCCCCCCCCCCATGGTATCTAATATCCGCCAAACCTAGTGAGGAAATAAAGCTTCTAAAAGAGGAAATGATGATTCAGATCTGTGCTTGCCTCCAAACTTTTCTGTATTTGAACAGATATCATTAAAATCACCTAAATATAAGTGAGAGTTGGAAGTGTTGCTAGATTGACCAGAAGCAGAAATTAAATGATTCCAGAGAACATTTCTTTATGTTTTATTTGGTGGACCATATAAGTAGATAAGCTTGAAATGTCTAGAGCCTGAGCTTAACCAAAAAACATTATAAGTTGGAGAAGCAATAGCAGAGCATTCTATCTGCACCTCCTGCTTCCAAAAAACTGCAATTCCTCCCTTTCTGCCTACTGGAGATACTAAATGATAACCAGAATAACCCAACTGAGAACATATATTCACCAAAAAAGAGTCCTCATTCATAGTTTCCGATAGGAACATCAAGTCAGGATCAAAATTTGACTTGATACCAAAAAGAGTTTGAACTGTCAGGGTGTTCCTAATGCCCTGACAGTTCCAATGCAAGAGTTTCATTCAGAGAGTGGTGGTTTTGGATATTCACCCTCCCTTTGATAGTTAAAGTAGCATTATGTTTATTCTTAACCTGTTTACTAGAAGAAGCAATATCTTCTAGGATATTATCATCAGCTTTCCTTTTACGAGATGCTTGAAGGAGTAGTCTGCCATTTCTTTGCATAGTCTGGAGAGCTGGAACAATAGGAATATCTGGTAGTGAGAGTTGCTGTTGATTGGGAAGTTCCAATGGTATATAATTAGGCACTTCTGCTTCATTTTGGACAGGACATATAGATTGGTCATGGCGTAAAGAACCACAATTAAAACAGAAATTTCGAAGCTTGTCAAACTGGAATTGAATTAGAGTCGGAGCTTCTCCTCTTTGGAACTGAATATGGAGGGCAAATATGAGCTTAGAATCGGCTTCAATAGAGATCTTTGCCCATGCTTCAGCCGGTTTATTATTGATAGGTTCCTTAATTCTGACTTCTTCAACAACACCAAGATTCTGACCATTTTCTTTCAACATTGCTTCATCATGAAATTCATCGGGAATGTTAAGAAATTTGACCCAAAAAGAGATTTTCCGTAGATAATCCGGAAACATTCGGCGAGTCCATCTATCAGTGATGATCATCCAATCTTTAAATGTCCACGGACCATCTTCGAGGACATGCGGTAAGTGGTGCTCGAATTTGAAGAAAAACTGCACAGTGTTATCATCGATAACTCGGCTGGTGACTCTGTTTTCTAATTTCCAGGCAATTGGCATGGTTTGTTTCAAGCGGTGGACTCGCTGATGGTCGATGTTGAATGTGCGAACAAAGATACTTAAGCGATGCTGATTGTCGCGTTGTTGCTGTCCATCAATAGTCGGTTGAAATGGAGTTCGATCGGAGCCGAGATTGAGGTTATGCTTAGAAGTCCATAAGTTATCCGCCATGATGAAGAGATGAAGCGAAGAGAGGAATGGAGAAATGGAAACTTATCTGCAGGTAGCTGAAATGGAGGATGGAGACAAAGATGAAGACGAAATAAGCATTGAGAGCCGAAGAAGAACGGATAGAGATTGCATGCAGCAAAAGAGCGACCCAAGAGATGGGAAAGGTTAAGAGAAAAAGAAGATCGGAGATCAGTCAGAAAAGCTACCGGAAATCGTCATTTATCTGGTCAAAAGTATTCTAGATTGAAAAGAATCATCATTCGATTTTTTAAATATGTAAGTGATCATCAAGAATAATCCTCCGAAACCGATAACAGATCTCAAGCTCAAGATTGACGATCTCTCATGACCTATATGGGGTTTAGACCCAACAGGAGAAAAGAACACTTACTAGCTTCCTCATTGGCGGAAGATTTTGGGAGCAGGACAAGATCATGAATTTTTCTATGTACAAGGTGGTCCTCAAGCTAAAGTATCAGTCTTGAGTTACCACTAATCCTTCTTTTCTTTTATGTTTTTTTTTTTGTTTTTATGTTTTTGAGAGAAAATATGTATCAACCAAATTCATACTATATCTGAGAAATATAAATTTGTGACCATTGGGAGGTATAATAATTTTTCTATCAAAGAAGATGATGATTTAACACCATAAGCATTCAAAACTGAGATTACTTTTAAGCTTCAAACAAAAATTTAAGGTTCGAACAGAAAAAACTACTAGAACAACAAAAACGAAAACAATTTCACTTCTACTCATCGAAGCTTGTCTTCTTCCATGAAGGAGTAAAACTAGGTCTGTTACCATAATCATCCTCTCTTCCTCTACCAACTCTTCCTTCATGTGTACTGTAAAAGCCGGTCCTGACATTATGGGGGCTTAAAGCTAATAAAAAAACGGGGCTTATTTCAAAAGACAAAGTTAAAATAAAAAGTATGATTCAAATAACTATAAATATCCAAAAGATAATAGATAAAATAAAAAATTCACCAACAAAACAATCTAATTTTGATGATAAACGGAGACCTTAAAATCGTTGCCACTAAAAATATTGATAATTTTTTTTTCCATTTAAGAAGACATAAAGACATGTCGAACCATAACCCAAACTTTTTCTATTTTCTTTTTCTTTTTCTAGCTTTTTTGTTGAGAAATTAATAGAAATTCTTCAATTCTTTTTTTGTTAACCCTTTAATGAAGTTGAATCCATATAACCTTCTTTCTCATTCTATTTTCTCAATAAAAAAGCAAAAATAACTTAGAAAAAAAACTTAAATTCTTTTTTAATCGGAGGCCTAAGACCGTGGCCTTGTTTGCCTCTCCACAAGATCGGCTCTACTTCCTCCTCTACCACCGCTCCTTCAACCACTATAAGATGCATGTGGTGGTTTTGGTATCGATTCATCACCATTACCTTCATTAGAAGCTCCATCAAGATCGATACCACCATCGATCTCTCTTTGCCTTCTTCTCTCATCATCAAATTTAAAGTCTCTCTTTTTTCACAAATCGACTTAGCCAAGAACCAGAACCTTAACTTTTTTTAGAATCGTGTTTTATGTAAATCGTGTTTCCCAGAAGCTTTTTTCTCTCGATTTAGAGTAACTAAAATTAAATCAAATTTTCTTTTAATTTGTCTGGTATTATTTCAGTTTATTTTACCAATAACTCTAATTAATCACATAAGGGGAAATTGATAAGGTCGAATAGTACATGCAGCCATAACAAATTTGGGTATCCAAATTAAGAGCTAACAAGTTTGAGTGGACAAAATTTGGATGTATAAAGTTCAAGGGGTATGATGATATCAACCATTTTATAATTGGCAGACATTAATCATTCTTAGAGATTATTACTAAATTTTAAGCTATTTTACCATTAGTAAAAACAAAGAAATTTCTTTAGTAATACTTTGACTTTTTATAATCATTTTTATACTTTAACTTATGGTGTATCTAAAATAAAATTTCAAGTATATTGTTTGATGTGACATAAAATTAATTAATATAGCCCATTATTTTATAAATATACCATATAATATTTTAATTATACATTACCTTAAATTTTATTAAAATAGCAAAAAAATAAAAAATCATAATATTTTGTAGGAATGAAAAGACTCAATATTCAAAAAATATATTAACAACACATATTAACTAAACTAACAATTCACACATATAAGAAAATAATTTGTTCATAAATCATGATTAAAGAAAAGTCCATAAGGCTAAATAATTCATTAATAAAAAGACAAAACTCATAAATATAGTAGCAAGTATAAATAAGAAGACACTTAGTCAAAAACTAAAGTAATACATACACGTTCGAGACATACATCACATTTACTTTAAAATTCCTTTAAAAACATGTAAAAAGTAATTAGGGCTTAAATGAATAATCATCTATTTTTAAAAGAATATTTAATAAACCCATTGCGGAAAACACATTTGACTCACGCACTCAAACAATTTTTTTGAAAAAACCAATAAATTCACATTGTTAAACATAAGAAAAATAATTTAACAAACAAATAGTTGTCTAATTCTTTAAAAGTAATAGCTCAACAAAAGTAGCTTAGATATTTTTGGAGTGGGTGGTTTACGCATTAAATGTGTTATAATTGGGTGATAATAGACATTAGTTGAAATTATAACTAAATGTTAGGATATCTCGCCATTATATATATAAAAAAAAATATATATATTAGTAATACAATGAATTTTTATTATCATTTTAATGCATTAACTTATGGTATATCAAAAATTAAATTTCTAACATTTTATTTGATGTAACATAAAACTATTTAATATAACATGTTATTTATAAATATACCTAATAATGTTTTAATAGTTAATTATTTTCATTTTTAAGAAATATATAAAATTAAAATTCAGAAAATTTTTTAAAAATAAATAAAACTCAAATATTCAAGAAATACTAAAAAACTTACAATTCACACAAATTGAAAGAAAACTTTGTATATAAATCATGATCTTAGATAAACCCATAAGGCTAGGAGTGTCAAAATGGGTAACCCAACCCAAATCCAATTAAACCATTGGTTAAATGTGTTATGAGTCAACTCAATCCATTAATCAAATGGGTTGGGTCAACCCATTACCCATTTAAATTAATGGGTTAATGAGTTTTAATGGGTTAACCATTATAATTTGATTATTATTAAAATAATTATTATAATTGATAATTATGACATCATAATTACATCATCAACACTACATCACCAATTTCATTTAAATCATCACATTGAAAATGTTTTGACAAGAAATTTTTCGCGGGAAAATTGTGACGGGAACATTTTGGCGGCAAAATTCTGGCGGGAAAATTTTTGTAGGAAAATTTTAAAGGGAAAATTTTGACGGAAAAATTTCGATGGGAAAATTTCGGTAGGAAAATTTCGACAGGAAAAGTTTTCCTGAGAAAATTTTGAAGGAAAAACTTTTCAAGGGCAAATTTTTTTGACGGGAACATTTTGGCGGGAAAATTTTTGACGTGAAAATTTTGGCGGGAAAACTTTCGACATGAAAATCGCGCCGGGAAAATTTTTGGCGGGAAAGTTTTGACGGGAAAATTTTGGCGGGAAAATTTTGACGGGAAATTTTGGCGGGAAAATTTTTGACGGGAAAATTTTGGCGGGAAAATTTGCGACGAGAAAATTTTGGCGGGAAAATTTTTAGCGGGAAAATTTTCGGCGGGAAAACTTTTGACGGAAAATTTTGACAGGAATACTTTTGACGGAAAAATTTTGATGGGAAAATTTTAATAGAAAAATTTTGACAAGAAAATTTTGACGGGAGAATTTTTTGCGGAAAAACTTTTGATGAGAAAACTAGTGACCGGAAATTTTATTGGGAAAATTTTTGGCGGGAAATTTTTTTCTTTGGCAAAAAAAATTTATTAATTTATTTTCTTTTTTGATAAACTGAATTAAAAATAAATAGATAAATAATGTTAGTTTGGTTATGGATAACTCATTAATCCATTTTATCCAATCCATTTTAACCCAACCGAATAAACCCATTAACCCATTAGACCCATAAAGCCATTAGAACATAAAACTTAAACCGATTTGGATATATGGGTTGGTTTGGGTTGGGTTGACCCAAAAACATTTACCCATTTTGACACCTCTACATAAGGCCAAACGATTAAATAATAAAAATAAAAACTCATAAATATAGTAGCAAGTGTAAAGAGAATACACTTGGACCAAGATTAACACAAAATATACACGTTTGACACATGCATCCCACTTCCTTTTAAGTCATTTAAGGACACGCCAAAAGTATTTGATAATGTTGTTTAAATATGTAATAAAACTATTGTCTAACACATATTCTACTAACTCAATACATACATACTAGACATGCATCACTTATACTTTTATAGTCATATAAAGACATGTCAAAAATATTTGAGACTGATGTTTAAATAAGTAACAAATTTATTGTCGAACGCACATTGTTCCCATGCACTAAAACAGCCTTTTCAAAAAGACAATATATTAATATTCCCAACTAAAGAACATAATTAAGCAAACAAATGGTTGTCTAGTGCTTTGGATAAGTCAACGAAACTTGTTTAACTTGATTAAAGTGGGTGATATACTTTTTAAATATGTTATAATTAGGTGACATTGAACATTTATGGTGATTATGAGTTAATGTTAGAATTTATCACCATTTTAAAAAAATCTTTAAGAATAAATTGACTCTTTGTGATCATTTTAAGACCAATTATTAAAAACAAATTTATTTAATCATAAATTAAAATTTTATTATCATTTTGATACTTTAAATTGAGGTATATAGAAATTGAAAAATTCATATATTTTAATTTTGTAAAAAAAATGAAAAAACACAATATTCAAATGACATATTAACAAAACTAACAATTGACGCAAAGGAAAGAAAAATTTTAACATAAATCATGATCGAAGATAAGTCCATAGGTCCATAAGGCGGGATGATTGATTAATAAAAAGAAAAACTCATAATTATAGACTTTTAGTAGCCAATGTAAAAAGACGACACTTATAGCAAAGCTAACACAATACATACACGTTAGAGACGTGCATCACTCTTATTTTTAAAGTCATTTAAGGACACTTAAAAAGGATTCGAAACTGATGATTATATTATAAGTAAAAAAATCATTGTCTAAAGCACATTTTACTAAGGGCATACACATTGGTGGGACCAAATGTTGAGTCCTTAGATTAATTTATTAATATAAATGTGTAGGACTTTTGTTTAGGACTTTTGTTTAAAAGTTGGATTATTGGTTGTACTTTTGTAAGGTTTCTTAGTTGATTTTTTAGTTTTTAAACTTAATTGATTATTGATATAGAAACTTAATTGTATAAACACATAATTGTATAAACACATAATGAAACACATATTTGATTATTGTATAAACACATAATGAAACACATATTTGATTATTGATATAGAAACTTAATTGTATAAACACATAATTGTAAATTACACATAATTTGGAATACCTCGGGTATGTGGATCCCAGACTTCTTTACGACGAGAAATTGTTTCAATTGTTTCAAATGTCTTTCTGATTAGATTATAAAACCCAATTCCATACGACCAAAGTTTTAATACATAGTTTTAATACAATCAAAGTTTTAATTCATTACAAAAACTACCATCAGAAACATTCAAACTCCAAATACAAGTTCTTACTTAGACATTACAAACATTGACACAAGTAATAGAACAACAACCATAACACCTACTGCCCACTCTTTGCCATATGGAAATGGAGTACCCTTTTTAGACAAATCCGAGACCTTTTTCTCTAGCAATGCCACCTTATGCTCAGTCTGGTAATGGAGGTCTTTGAGGTCGTTTATTTCAGACTCGTAGTCACTAGCACTAGCAATGTAATCGATCTTGTCCGATAGCATACAATATTGTGTTCCTATAGCTTTGATCTCC
>OVBE01010970.1:0-13358 GCA_900406425.1 Iberis pinnata
GGACTTTTTACGGAATGAGCTTGGTAGAAAGTGTTAGGTTCGAACTGACAGGAATGGCGTCTCATGTAATTCTAGTCCATGCTTTGTGGACTAGATAGGACTAGGTGGGACTCGACTTAAATTGTTGGTTTTGGGTGGGAATGAATGAAAAAGGGTATTGGTGGTTGGTGATAATGGGAAGTGTTAAGGAAGAACTTTAGGAGATGAAAAGAAAAAGAATGAGAACATGCTAGTAAAAAGTTTTTGGGGGAACGTTAATGTACAAAAGAAGTATGGCTAGTAAAGAAGGAAACATATGACAATGAATGCAAAATGGTACAACCCAAAAGATAATGCAAGTGAGAAGGTCAATAGCCATTAAGTGGTTAAGTAATGAAGTTCCTGAAACAGCTAGCAGCATCTAAAAAAGAGAAGTCTCTCCTAAGGGTAACAAAGAAGAATAGAAAAATGGGAATGAAAATGGGTTTGATCGCTTGAAGTTTCAAAAGGGTAGAACTAGGACGCATGTCTGGGTAGTAGTAGGAAAGTTAGGTTTCATTAGCATTGGGTAGATGAGGTCTTATATCTGTATGCATCTAAGTGTTATTACATTTAGCCTTCTGCTAAAGCTCATTCCTTTTTTGAGAGAACCCTTGTTCTGAATTACTAACCACTGCATGAAGGGGTCATTTTTACTCCTTAACATGTCCTTGATCAAATGAGTTCATTGAAGGCATGTGACTTGATCCATGGTTCCTGATTAATGAATGTTAAAGGGGCAAGCGGATTTGAATGCATTTTGGAAGTTGGATTTTGTTTGTGATGAACTTTGATGAGTATGGCTAACGTTTTTAAGTAGGATGAACTTAGGATTTCATTCTAGAACTAGTAACTAGGACATTAATATTACATGTGTGTGCAGCATGTTTTGGTTCTGAGTTCCCACTTTCAAACCTCACTCCCAAACTTCTGAATTACTTGCTTGAGGGCAAGCAAGGATTTAGTTTGGGGGAGTTGATGACTCTGAATTTACATGGATTTTACTTATCAATTAGCATCAATTATGAGGTCTAAAAGCATGCATACATCACATTTATGATCGATTTCACTAAGTTTAGGATTTTTAGGACTTTTGTATTAGAATTTTCATATGCACGCATTTTGGAGGTTTTTCGGGACTTTCAGGAGTTTTTGGGAAAGATTTGAGAAATTTCAGAAAAGCAGCACTTGACATTGAATGGAGCAGCACTCAGCACTCAGCATGGAATGGACTGAACTTACCTCAAAGCATTTGCAGGATCGATCCCAGCACTATGTAGGATCGATCTCAGGCACTTCAGCGTCGAAACATGATCGATCCCATTCAATACCTTCAGGATCAAGCCCAACACTTACCAGATCGATCCCGCAGCCACTTCAGATCGATCCCGCGACCACTTCATATCGATCTCCCACTCACTCTTTCAACGTTTCTGGTGAAGTCTCAATTAAAGCTAAGGAAGTGCACGAAGATGAAGCATGACTAAGAAGGAAACAGATGAGATAGATCCCACCAAAGCCTGGATCGATCTCAGGCACTCAATGCTGGGATCAATCCCAACCTTAGACGCACTTTGGACGCATCTCAGCTGGATCGATCCCAAGCAAGCATCTTTCAGTCCGAATCGATTGTGCACTCACCTACTCGAAGGCAAACACGCTCCGACCCGACCAACTTGAATCCGGATACCACCTGAAGCAAGGCCCAAGATCCAAGACAATGATTAGCATTTTGTCTTTAGTGCGAATTAGGACTTTTCTGTGAACACTATAAAAGCCCTAATTCACCTCCATTTGCACAAGTTTTAGTTTTTCTTTTCTTTTTAGGTTTTTTCTTAGGTTTTTATTTTCTTAGTTTTGTTCTTGATGTTCTTGGTGTAAAAGAAGAAAACAGTAAATGAACCCAGAATCTACACTATACAAAAGCGAAAAACAAGAAAACCTAAATCATCCAAATCATACATGAAATTCGATCTAACGAAGCAAACTCAACGACATGACAATTAGTTGGAGTAGCCACGGAAACTCCACGGAAACTCCACGGAAACGAATATTTTAACACATGTGAAAGAGATGAAGCAGCATTTAGAAAAATAATGATTATAGAGGATAAAAACGATGAGGCAAAGATATTCTAATTTTTAATTTAGAAATAAATATTTCAACTAAGAGTAGGATTTAATAAACAATTTGATATGGAGAATATTAATATTTATATGGTTTACTATTTAAAATTTTTAAATATTTTATTTCAAATTATTAATAAAGATATTATAAAAATCAATAGTTATAGAATACACTAAAAACTAATATGTAATATGCTTTTTTATATCAATATGATAAAAATAAAAAAAACACAAAACAATGCATAACCTAAGGTGCGAACTAGCATGAAAAAATAACAATATATAACTGAAATGAAACAATAATTTAAACTAGAAAATAAATAATTGCAAAAATGAGAACACAACAAAAAGAAAAGATAACTGAAGATGCAGACGACTAATAAAACGATTTTGCGGAAAAAAACTTTGAAGAGCCTTGAACACTGATTACAAGAAGAAAAAAAAGAGAGCTAAGAATAAGAGAGCCAAATGAAGACATACGAATAACAATCGTTCGCAAATTGGCAAAAAAAAAAAACAAATTAGCAAGCATATCTACCATCTTGTATACTAATGACTACAAAAAATCAAATTTCAGAAAAACAATGATGAAAAAGATGCATAAAAGCAAAACAAAAAAGAGGAAAAAAAAAATAATTGGCATACTTTTATTCGTTTAAGGGTCCACACTAACAACTGAATCCAAAGCTAAAAATGTATATCTATAAAAAGATTATGTATCTAATTAGGAAAATAATTTGGAGAAAAAAACAGAAAAATAGAAACCGATAATAAAAAATACTAAGATTTCTTTACAAAATACACATAAGAAATACAAAAAATCTATACATGAAAAAGAAAAAAAAACAAAAAATAATTATATATATATATACACGTGAATTCATCTAAATAAGATAACTATAATATAAAACCTGCATGAATAGTAGTGTAAATAATCGTTTAGTGAACATTATTATTTATTTTTTGTTTGTCGTTATTTTCGTTCAAAGAGACAAACACATATAAAGGTAAAAACAATCCCACAGAGAACACATAATCCCATTCCGAGAACACATAAATCCACAAAGGTAATTGACTTTTAATAGGTAATCTAAACTCTACTATTATAAAGAGAACAAACCTCATAAAATAGAATGAATACTCCTTGCAAGCGTAAAGGAGTGCTTGGGTAATCTATCCAGGTTGGCTACCCACATTATAAAGGAGTGCTTGGGTATTGAGCTTTTAAACTAGACTATTTTTGCCCATGAAGGAGAGTTACTCCTTGGCCTTATTACTTCCCATGTGAGAGCCGTTGAGAAGGTAACTGTTGAAGAGAGATGAATGTGCTAAATATATTCATCTTGTTCTGCATCTTGGAGAATAAGAGGCTGGTCATAAAGGGTGGAACGCAGGAGGGAGAGGATTGGATTTCTTGTCCTAATTGATGGAAGAAGCCAGGCGTCATTGACCACAGCTTCATTCACTTTACAATCTTTGTGGAAGTCAGAGGTGATTGGTCCTTGTTCACCAAATATTTCCCATAAAGATTCATTTCCATTATGAATCCATTTGTCAAACCAAAAGCTTGCTTCATTCCCATTGCCTAAATTACACTTCAGGAATTTTCTTGCTTCATGTCTGATGGCCAACAATGACTTCCACATCCATGAATCTGCAGCTGCTGGTTCAAGTGACCAGAAACTTCTCCTTTGAAAATGAGTTTCCTTACACCAAGCAACCCACATTGAGCTAGCTTTTGAGAATAGTAGCCACACCAGCTTCAACAGTAGAGTTGTGTTACAAATCTGAAAATTTCTCAAGTCCAGTCCCCCTTCTTCTTTTGGCAGACATATTTTTTTCCAAGATAGCTTAGCTCCGCCAGCTTTAGTGATATTTCCTGCTCATAAAAACCTTGTACACAAGCTTTTGATCAAAATAAGAAAATTTTGAGGCACTCTAAAAGATGAAAACCAGAAATTTAAAATGCTATAAATCACATATTTTATGAGAAGCAGTCTTTGTGCAAATGATAATGATCTATTAGCCTAGTGATTTAATTTGGAGGTAATAGCATTAGGGGCAGCCCTAAATATCTAAATGGGAAGGATCGAGCAACAAAGCCTAACTCTAATAAGCTATTGGATTGTTAGACACCTAAACCTGCAGTATAAATTGCAGATTTTTCCAGGTTTATCCGAAGGCTAGTAATAGAATGAAGAGTATCCAGAACTTGTAGAATTCCCTGAGCAGAGCTTCTCTTTCCATCAAACAGGATCATCACATCATAAGCAAATGCTAGATGGGAGATCTTCAAGTTCTTTGCTTTAGGGTGGAATCCAATGTGACCTGATGCATAAAAGGAGTCAATTAGTGTGGCAAAGAACTCCATAGTAACAAAAAATAAGAGAGGGGATAAAGGATCTTCCTGTCTCAAGCCTTTTGTTCCTTTGAAGAATCCACAAAGATTTCCATTAACATTGATTGAGAAACTTGTTGTTGTGATACACTGCTGGATCCAGTTGATAAACTGAGGGGGAAACTCTGATGCTTTTCAAGACTGTGAGTAAGAAAGACCAATTAATTGAATCGAAAGCTTTCCTTAGGTCCACTTTAAGTATTCCTCTTTTTGAGATTCCTTTCTGATTGAACCTTTGAGCCATTTCTGAAGCTAACAGGACATTTTCTATTGATAATCTTCCTTTAACAAAGGCTGATTGATATCTAGAGATCATATGTGGTAGGATTTGTTCCAACCTGTGAGCCAGCAGCTTTGAGATGATTTTGTACACCACATTACACAAAGGGATTGGTCTAAAATCTGAAATTCTATCTGCAATTGATTTTTTGGGAATCAGTGTAATGAGAGTACAATTTAGTTGTTTTAGAAGTTGACCAGAAGTGAAGAACTCTTTCACAGCTTGAATAACGTCTTGACCTATCCAATCCAAAGAGTTCTGGATGAATTTTGCATTGAACCCATCTGGACCTGGAGAATTATTTTTAGGAAGCTCAAACACAACCTTTTTTATGTCCTCTTCTGGAATTGGTCTGGTAAGCTCTTGTTTCATCCCCTCTGAACATTTGAATTTAACTAGGAAGGCAATGAAATGCATCTGGTCTTGATCCAGGGCTAAGGAGTTTAAACCTAGGAGATTTTTGAAGAAATCCACACAATGACCAGCTATCTCCTCATGATCTTCAAGTTTTGTTCCATCCTCTTTAAATAGGTAGTGAATGGTGTTGGCTGCTTGTCTTGATTTCAGCATTTTAAAGAAGAACTTGGAGTTAGAATCACCTTGACTTAACCAATGCACTTTTGTCCTTTGCATAAGAAATTTCTCCTCAGCTGAAGTTAATTTTAACTACTTGCTAAAAGTTTCTTTTTCTACTCTTGCAAGAGCTGAACAAGGGTTATGTAAGAAAGCATCTTGAGCTCTAGATAGTTCAGCTATGGCAAAAATAACTTGCTTTTCAATGCCAGAGAAGGTATATTTGTGGAAAGCTCTGATATGATTCTTCAGCCTGTGAATCTTACTTAAATAGTACATTTCAGTACCTTGAAAGTTCTGCTCTAACCATCTGTTTTTCATCACTGGCAGAAAGTTCTCATCTATGAATAGATGATTGGCCATCATGAATCTTTTTGCTTTAGAGGGTCTGAAAGGCTGAATCTGAACTCTACTTGGGCAGTGATCTGAGAATAATGGTTCACCAAATTCTACAAAAGCTTCAGGGAAAAGTAACTTTCGTTCGTCATTAACAATACTTCTGTCAATTTTCTTGGCTAGAGGATTATTTTCCTGTTTGTTCCACCAGGTGTATTGATTACCTCTGTATGTTAGATCATCCATGTCTAGGTGAAGAAGGGAATCTCTTAAATCCATCATACCACTAGTAACCCTTGAACCACCCATTGAAGTCTTTTGGGTCTAATGACTGGTTGAAATCACCAAGCACTATCCATGGCATTCCATTGACAATGGAGCTTGTACCAAATATGATTAACTCTTCGAGAGCTGCCTTCTTTTATATTTGCAATTCCGGGCATATACAAAGGTAATGATGAGTTGATTATCCAAGTAAGGTAGCTTGACCAAGGTAGTGATGTGCTGGTCTGACTTGCATAGAATACTAACCCGAACAGAAGGATCCCAAAGGATCCAAATTCTTCCAAAATTAACCATCTCATAGTTACTCACCATTTTCCAATCTTTAAATGAGGTAGACTGAATTCTTTGAAATCTTGATTCTTTCACCTTTGTTTCAATAAAACTACCAACTAAAGCTTTACTAGAGCTAAGCCATTTCCTAAGAATATTATGCATACTAAACTTATTTAAGCCCCTTACATTCCAACAAAAAAGATCAATCATAAGGGGGATTATTGAGGGAGTGGGGCTTTACCCCTATAGGACTGCTTATTTGGAGAAGCAATCTTGTTACCTTTTTGTTTGAGAAGGTATTTGTGCAGTTGAGCCTCAAATTTCTTCCTTTTTTTAGATATATTCTGTGAATTGCAGTGAATCTTGAGGATTATCATCACCTTCTGAATGATCAGGTGATGAGTCAGAGAAATCTTTAGAATAGTCAGTTCTTTGGTCATCCTCAGAGCAATTATTTGTAATAATTTCTTTTCCTTTTAGAGTACTTAGAGAATCTGACTTTGAAGTAGAGACATTTAGTTTTCTCTGATTAATGGTTGAGTCTGGCTGTGGAGCAGAAGCTGAGGGAGTTTCCTTTTCTTTGGTAGCTTTATCTGCTTCTGAGGCAGAGTGTGCAGGTATGGTATAAACTGTCCTTTGAGAGTTCGAGTAATCTGTTTTGGTGGCAGTTTCTTGAGGTTCCTTCACATCCTTAGTAACCAGAGGTGTTGGCTTTTTCTTTTTCTCCAGATATATAGAACCTCTATGGGAGGTCTTGGTCCTTGGCTTTGGAAGTTGAATATGTTCTGGTTCTATTACCTGATGTTTAGACTTATTAACTCTGGGCTTTAATTTGGGGCAAATATTCTTCTCATGGCATGTGGTATAACAGTCTTCACATAGTATAGGGGCTTGGGACATCGTTTCAATGTATGCCTAACTTCTTCACATAATGAACATAATGGAGGTAGCTAGGGACTAGAGACTAGCACTCTATTTATCTGCCCTGACTCATACTTCAAATTGACTGCTTCAGGTAATGGCTTAGTAGGATCCACTATAGTTAGGACACAGGCTATGTCGAGGTTTATCATCTTTGCAGTATTTGGATGTAGAACAACTGGATCACCTATTAAGCTCGCAATGCTTTGCAACCCTTCCTCAGAGTAGAATTGCAGAGGAACCTTATGAAAGTCGACCCAGACGGGTACAGCCTTGAGCTCAGGAACAAAAGGTTCCCATGAGGCCACAAAAAGAGCCTGGTTTTCCACGTGCCATATTCCTTAGGCCAGTACACGTTTGCGTGTTGAAATGTTTGGAATCTTAATTATATAAGATCTATATGTGAGTTTAGAGATAGTAATGTCTCTGATCTTTGGGCTCCATATGCCGTTGACTATGGAAGGAGGGGTCTTTCCATGGAATTGCCCAATTATGAAAGATTCTCAATTCTTCCTATTCTTGGTAATAACAGAGTTAGGGATTTCAACGCCCACCTCACCTGAATCCAACAGAAATGAGGATCCTGTCTTCTTTAGTCTTCGATTAGGTCCTTGAACAGCATCTAACCATGGAAGATTTTGAGTCTTTGGATCAGTTTCATCTTGTTTTTGGTTCGATTCAAGAACNCAACAGAAATGAGGATCCTGTCTTCTTTAGTCTTCGATTAGGTCCTTGAACAGCATCTAACTATGGAAGATTTTGAGTCTTTGGATCAGTTTCATCTTGTTTTTGGTTCGATTCAAGAACATATATTTGACCAATTATCTCGGAAGAAGATGCTTGAGCAGTCAGAGCTTCCTTTTTGTTTGGCAGAGTTATCACCAATTTGATTATCCACCTTTGCACCCGAGGTTGCAGGAGGATCGAGAGGCGAAGAAGAATAGGTGGCAGGGATTAGAAAAGGGAGAGAAGAGGAAGGGATAAAAGAAGACGAGCCGGAGAGACGCCTGAAAGGTGGAGAGTATTTCTGGGCCATTTTTGTGACCGGAGCCGGAGGCCGAGGACCAGACTCCGACGGAAGACAGTCGTTACCGAGAAGAAGACAAAATAGCCGTTGAGGAGAGAGAAGAGAGCTTTTTTTATCGTGTACTAAGACATGTAATTAATATGCATAATAAACAAAATATGTGGAAATAAAGCATGATTACAGTACCTTCATACACACTCTTTAAGCCGCCACCAACCATGCATGCTCCATGAATCAAATACCTTCTTCTGAGTTCTTTTGATCAAAACCCAGCAAGAGGCAAAGGCATGCCTCGAATTTGCCGTAGTATGAACTCGCTTAAACACCAAGACCCATGCATGTCTTCATCGGAGCTAAATAACAACTACCAAATTGTTGGTGGAAGAAACGATTGGAGCTCAAAATATGGTATGTTGGAGAAGCATCGAAGATGCATGTCAAAAAGGAGAAGAGACCAAAAGATGGATCTAAAGACACACGAAACAAAAAGAGATGTACATACACGGTGCCGGCCCCAACGGTAACTAGGCACCGGCAACAAAAGAAGAAGAAAGAAACTGAAAAAACCTACAAGGAATTATTACGAGGTTCGAAGACTTATTCAAATTGTTCTTCTCATTTATAATCTATAATTTGATTAGAGTTAAGAATTTATATTTTTTATATAATAATGACAGAATAATTATTTGAACGTTTTCTTAGCTCTCTAATTTTTTTTCTTTCTTCTCTCTTGTTTTCTTTTTAAAGCATAGTGAATTTGCGAAGGAGGAGTAAAGCTGCCGAAGTCGTCACCTGAGCACAACCCCCAACCCCGTGCTCTACATCTAGGATTCGCTGATGAGGCTCAGCAACACCGAACCACCGGCCTAAGCTTCTCAGCGTTCCTTCCGCACTACAAAAAAAAGTGAAGGTAATATGACGTTTGCTTAAAAGGAAAAATATTTGTCACATTCGTGACTAATTATTTTATGTCACGGTTTCGTTATAATTTCATCACTATATTGCAACGGAAGAACTCGTGACTAAAAGTAGTCACATATAGCAACATAAATGTAATGATGATATAACAATCGCACAATTGTGATGTACATGTGTGATCACAATTGTAACAACATTGTGCCGAAAAGAACAATCGCACATCATTAATATAATAACTTTTTAATTATATATATATATATATATAACACGTTTAGAATTTACCATATTCCTAAATGTTAAAATAATACCATTAAATTGTTTTTCATTCAAAAATACTATAAACATAAAAATTAAATTACAAGGGTCTAGAGTTTAAATTTTTGGGTTTCGATTCACTAGTTAGAGTTTTGAGTATAGTTTTGAAGGAGGTATGATTTATTTTGGAGTTTATGGTTTAAATTTACTATTTTAAAGTTATTTTAAATTCTAGAACAAAAAAATTATACCCCTCCATTTTTTTTAAAGAGTGTCACTTTAGCATTCTTTTTCATTACAAAAAGAGTGTCGTTTTAGGTTTTAAATGTATTTGACTTTTCTGACCAATAAAATAACTGTAGTACTTTTTATGTTGGTAGATATAGAATACTTATGCAATTTTTGTCGAAAATTGAAATTTTTTAATCCGTGTGAAATATACCTCAAATGACACTCTTTCAAATACAGAGGGAATAATATTTTCATAATAATTTTAAGAGTAGTATTTTTAGAAGCTCCTATATTATTTTCTTTATTTCATGAACTTAATCAAACTTTTGACTCTTAAATAAATTTTGTGTTCTATTGCTTTACGATAGCACTCAGCCTCTCACAATATCTTCTTCTGTGTCGATTAATGGTTTTTGCACTTTTCAAAGCGTTATGTTACTGATTTTTCTGGTTAAAAGAAAATTTTGCTAGTGTCTTTAATATAATTAGGAGATTTTTCGATGGACTCAAGATGGGCTTCAGTTAAATAATAATTTGGGTTCATTTTTATTAAGTATTCAATGATAGGGTTTTTATTTAACAACAATCGTTCTTTACAGGAAAGACATCAAAATTATCAAATTAAATCCTTATGCTCATCCTCTTTCACTCTCTTTCTATGACTCCTTTCTCTCCTCCCTTTCTTCTAAATCGATTATCTATTTATGTTCTATAGATAAAATGATTTTCAGGTTTGTTAGTTATCCTTTTCCTCAGATTGGTAACAAGGACTCTCATCTTACCCTAAAAACCTCCTAATCGACATCTTTTGCAGGTAAATGGTGAAACATCGTTCGCTACTTCTAGGTTTTCCTTAAATTCAACCGCGTAAGCTTTTAGTTTTCTGATGTATTATCCCTGTTAGTTTTCTTAATATACTTCTTTTTATTTTGGAATCTAGTGTGAATTGGCTCAATTTCTTCTCCTGGGGGCTTTATCTTTTTCTTTGATTCCCACTAAGGTATTGCCACTCTAATTTTTTTTAGTGCAAGATGGGCACATAGTATTATTCTAAAAATAATAAAAGTTGTAATCTTTTTGGAGTGCTTTCTTAAACAATGTCATGTTATCCAGGTGTAAGTAGTTACTCAAAAATGGAGTTAAGAGGTCTTTTTCAATATCTAGTGAACCCGTTAAAGAAGAACCAAGGAATTGAGCTTGATCTTCTCTAGGTACCCTTTTGGTTTTTAATCCTCAAACTCTTATGACTGAACCTAATCAGACTAATGTTTGCTGACTGTAGTTTACAATGACGTGTAGGAAGGAACTAAACCAGCATATGGCAAATGTACAATACATTGAGAATCTCACTCAGTGTTGGATGCCATCGCAGGAAGTGAAACTTTAAGTATATCAATATATGTTGTATCAGTATGTCGAACTTAGTAAGAAATTCTTATTTTGTTATTCATTAACAATTTTCAATTAAATTATATTTTTTGGGGCGACTTTGATTTGTGGTTTAGCATCTAAGTTGGGTGCTTGTTACAAAATCTTAAAATTTTATAACTTTCAATTACTCTTAAGCGAGTTTTATTGTTGTGCTCATACAATCATAATCTCTACAGCTGCCATATCTAATTCAGATTTTGATCCAGAACCATAGTTCGCCTCCGAAACAAGAAACCCACCGATGACAGAGTGGTGTCACCTTCCATGGACATAATTATGAAAGACATTGTGTCCTGGGTTTTAACCGGCAAGAGGCGAGCCTAGGCGATAAACCTATCCACTTTCGCCTCTCGCCTAAGCATGTTTAATCATGATATTTGTTAATTTTTTATGTTATTTAGTTTTTTTATTTTATATTATTGCACTTTCTCTTCAATAAATTTTTATTTACATAATTGGACTAAAACAAAACTAAATTATATGAATCATATGGATTGAATGGACGATTTGTGAAAAATGTATTCGTTAGTAATTTCAATGGATAACCATTGATCTTTTAGTCACTTGTAATGACTATTTTGCTACTACACTTTCGTCACCATAAATGATATATTTGGTTTCGTCACCATAAATGATATAGTTGGAATGTTATCTTAATCACGACAAATGATGATTGTGACATGATTATTTTAGTTTTTATGTGATACACATTTGTTACTATTATAAATCGTAAGAATTTAAGACAAAATAGTTATTAAATAATTCGTCATAAGATGTGTTACGTTTTTGTTACGAAAAAAATTTTGTGACACGTATTGTGAGTGTTAAAAAATTATCACAAAATTCGTAGCAACTTTTTTATTGTGACGAAAAAATTATTATTATGAGTTTATGACGAAAAAGTATCAATATGTTAAATTGTTTGTAGTGCCGAAAGCCTCACCATCGAAGAAGTGAAGAAAAAAAGGAGTGTGTCGGCGATTGCGACAAGAGTTTGGCCGAGCCGTGGGGGAACACGCGGAAGACGGTGACCATCAGAGACAGAGTTTCATCATCTTCCTGGAAAAAATACTCTGTCGAAGGAACATGGGGTGTCGGAAAATTGTCTTCGTCTGGGGACGGCGGTTCAGGTGATTGTCGATATAATAACTCCTGAGGTTTTGTTTTCTGTTCCCTCCAATTTCCAGATCTGAAGCTCCTCTCTCCTTTGGCTCGCTGGAGGCGTTAAAATGCTCCAGATCAGATATTCCTCTTTCTTCGTAACTTTCTTCTTTATGGGCGAATTTCGGGTTTTGCCGATGGTTGTTTTGGAGGTTGCCACTTAGAAACTAGGACCATTGACCGGTTGGGTTCGCAGCTGGTTGATAATAGAATTCTTACGTGATCATGTCATTGTAGTATAAATAAATGTCAATCCAATCAGGTAAGTTATTAACCACTCTAGATGCAATTAGGTCTATGATAGTAGGATTTTACTCATATAAAGGGCTATCAATCAACTCATCGTTGTAGTATGGGTTTTATGTCAATCCATAATGGGAGCGTACTAAGCAATGAGGATGTATTGGATGCTTTAGAGTCAAGCTGATGTTGGAAGGGTTTTGGTTGCTAAAAGGTCCTAAGTGCAACGAAAGCAAAAAACATAAAAACAGAGAAAGACTTTTGGATGCTCAAAGGTCCTAAGTGCAACGGAAGTAAAAAGCATAAAAACAGAGAAAGGCTTTTGGATGCTAAAAGGACCTAAGTGCAAAGAAAGTAAAAAGCATAAAAATAGAGAAAGGCTTTTGGATGCTCAAAGGTCCTAAGTGGAACGAAAGTAAAAAGCATAAAAACAGAGAAGGACTTTTGGATGTTAAAAGGTCCTAAGTGCAACAAAAGTAAAAAGCATAAAAACAGAGAAAGATTTTAAACACTTTTGGATGCAAAACAGAGTAAAAGCAAGAAAAAGTAAAGATGCAATCAATGTAAAGTTGTTCCTGAGGACAAAGGGTAATTGACTTGGGAATTCATCATGGGCTACCTAAGTACCTAACATACCTCAAACAATGAGCTGACCCCTAGACAGTAGCTCTACTAACAATCAATTCCAATGTCTTGGCAACCAATCTCAAGCAAAGCAATCATAGACTCAAATGTTGTCATAGACAGAGACTACGTAGCAGGCATTCACCTCTACTACTCTAGCTAACTCGTTTCCCACATCTATTCACAGAGAAGGGGAAACGAATCTCTGAAACCCCCTCGGTCCGGTCACCTACAAATACTCACCTCTCGGTGTTGTAGGGC